>SJVG01000524.1:0-26844 GCA_034774675.1 Scedosporium minutisporum
GGTTTGTTGGGTTTTCGCACTGGGGAAGGAGGATGGGGAGGGGGAGTGGGAGGTTGAGGTTTCGGCTATGGCGGCTAGGCCGGCGGGGGATGAGGAGCTGGGGGAGCTTGGGGCTGAGTTTACTGGGATTGAGGTGAATTGGAATTGAAAGGGGACGGTTTATGTGGGATTCGGCATGAATCGTACTGGAACCGAGGGCGAGGAGCGGAATTTTGATGAAAGGAAGTGTTCGTGGACGACGAGAATGATCTTTACTTTACGAGAATGCAAACAAGCAACGAAATTGATGAATCAACGAATCTATTAGTCGTATTTAGACGTGAAGTACATCACTGCTCTTGTTTTCTCTTCTCCTCATACCCCCCTCGCTCCGTTTTAACTTTCCCGCCGACCACCTACACTCTTCTCTCTCAGAACGTATTAGGACTAAAGAAATCGGCCACGCTGATAGCCAACAGCTCGCGCTAGATACAAAAGATCCGAAGAAGAAGAAGCAGAAGACTAGTAAGGCTCATATATAATCAACTCGACAAGGAAGAAGGGCGAAAAAAGGAAATAAAAGTGTGAGAAGGAAAAAAAAAATCAAAACGGAACCCATATCCACCTTTTGTGTCTCTTCCCAGATCCCTAGCCCACCAGGTCCATCCGCTGGAGAATAATAAGGAAATTCGATAACAAGTATAACAAGGCGATGGTCCAGGATAATAGTACACTGGTTATAATTAAGAAGGGGGTAACAAGACCGAAATCGAAGAAGAAAAAGAAGAAAGGAAAAAGTTACGTCTCCCCCATTCAACACCAGACGTAGGAAAGGACCGAGCAGTAACCCGAGATGTTCTACCTCACCGCGGTCCCCATGCGCCTACCCCGGTCTCCACTCCGAGTCCTGGACGCACCCGTCACGCGCATCCAGTCCTCCCACTCCTTGCTAATCTCCATAAGCACGGAGCCCATGACCATCGCGCTCGCCATGAGACCGTGGCCCTCGCCCTCAAGTACGCGCACCTCGCATCTCCGCATCGTCTTACCGAGCCACCTGACGTTCTCCACCGGCACACGGGTATCCCGGCTCCCATGGTGAATCACAACAGGCCTCGTAATGTCGACGTATCGGAAGCCGATGGTATGCCGCCTCTCGAGACAGACGAGCAAGTCAACGGCGGGGTTCGCTCCCGTCGTCGCCAGCTCCCAGATAGCGTGGGTCAGCCGGTTATCGTACGTCATCTGCCTCTCCTTGTCCGCCATCGCGGTCGCCGCGGCGGCAAGGACGGCACGCTCGGAATTCTTTAAACGGGAACCCTGGCCTCCCGATGGCCGCACGAGATCCATATTCTCCGTCGCCGTCGGGACTGTCGAGCCGTTAGGTAGCTGTTCGCCGTCGCCGTTGGCCTGCCCGTTCTTCTGGGCGTCGTGCCCAATATTCTCCTTATCATTGCTCGCAACGCCCCGAGTTGGTTGGTCGCCTAGCGTCGGTGCGTCTGCCCGGTTATTGTTCGATTTCCTCTTGCCCCTGCGCTGCGTCTTGGGCAGGGAACTGGTAATGGAGCTGCTCGTCGCCGACATGAAGGAGCTGTTCGCGGCCTTGAGGATCGGCGTTGGCAACGCCCTCAGGATACGCTGGGACGTGGGGATCGCATTCGTCGGCGGTAAGTTCTGTGAGGTTCCGAAGACACTCATCTGCGAAGGCGGGATCCATGGCGCTAGGAGATGGATTCGTCCTCGAATATGCTGCGGCATTCGAAGCGCCGTCGCAAGTGCATAGATGGCACCGGCAGAGTGAGCAAGGATCGAGAATTTGTTAATCTTGAGAGCCTGGCAAATCGCATAAACGTCATCTAGATTCATTCACGTTAGTATCAGTAATCTGAAACGCACACACACTTGCGCGTGCGCGGTCATGTTAAAAAAAAACTATCAGGGACACTCACCAGGCCAGCTGAGCGGCGTAGCGGTACCGTCAGCATACGGCTCGCTATCGCCAACACCAGGTCGGTCTGGAGTAATGAGACGAAGTTTAAGCGTAAGTGCAAGCTCGTCGTAGAAAGCCGTAATGTATCGCGTCAAACCCATGCCGACGCAACAGAATACCGCCGAGCCCTCAGAATCTCCAACTTCAGAAAAAGAAATGACCCTCCCAGTCTGGGGATGTCGAATCTTTTGCGATAGCCTCGGCGAGCAGAGGTACGACTCAACAGCATCATCGATAGAATCGGCGCTTCGGGGCCGCTCGTAGCCGTGGGGAACTGATGAAGGTTCGGGAGAGCTCAAGCGACTGCGGTTGCCGCTGTTCTTGTCCTCCCGCGGGCTCAGAGCTCCAGATCCGCGTTTCAGCTTAGAGCTGCTCCTCTTTATTCGTACGCTATCAAGAGGATCGGGAGTAATCTGCCCGGACCGCCGTCGACCACGGTCGTAGCTAGCATCTCGCCTGCGGCCTTGGGCGACAGATGGGAAGGGCGCAAAGTCTTCATTATCGAGGTCATCAGCGCTATGTGGGTGGATGTTCATGCCCTCCAACCGGCTGTTACTTGGGGAGCGGTAATGGGATGGCTGCGGTTTAGAAGATGATGATGGGAATTCTCGGGTGATTGTGGTGGTAGTAACATTTTGCGCTGCAGGGTGCCTGAGGGTGGTCACTTCCGGAGATTTGCTCGGCACGGGAGGGGGAAGAGGGCTAGTAGAAGAAGGGGCGTCTCGGGATCGTGTGTGCTCGTCAGTTTCGTGAATAGTGTCAGCGGGTAGTTCGCCGTCTCGCTTGGATCGGGAGTGCCTCGCGGATGTCCTCTTGGACCCGGATCCTGTCTTCCTAAGAGAAGAATCACGGGTGGGTATCGGTCGAGGACTTGGGAGGTCCACGTTAACACTAGCAGGCATTGCTACGGTGAGGGTAGTAGTCTTCGTCTTCTCTGGGCTCGGATCTCTCCGGGGGGACTCGTGGACGGACTGCTCCTCGGTAATGGGGGTCTCGGCGAGGAAAGGATCGGGACGCGAGGACGCCGCGGGGCTGAAGCCGTTCAAGGCTCCACCTACGGCGCCGATGCTGGCTCGCTTTTTCTCGAGTTCCCGCTCGCGCAGTCTCTCTTTCGAGCTCATGTACATGAGCCCCTTTTGGCTGCGACCTTGCTTCTTGCCCCAGCTGTCATGGGATCGCTTTCTTTGGAGTTCGGGCTGTTGAGGACTAACTCCTCGCTCGATTGACAAGTTACCGATGCTCTGGGTATCGTCCCGGGAGCCGAGGGAGCCCTTGGACGACGGGCGGGAGGCAGTCCTGAGGAAGGACTTGAAGGCGCTGGGTTCGTGAGACGGAGACTTGGGAGCAGTCAGCGGCGAGAAGCCCGATGGCGGTTTCGCGGTTCGGATGACGGGAGGGCTGGCGGCGAGTTCGTCGAGAGAGAGGCCGCGGGCGGGATCCTCGTCCTGTGAAGGTTGGGAGTAGGCGCCGTAGTCGACGCCAAAGCTTCCTTCGCGAGGCGAGCCAGGGGCGGAAAAGTTAACAGCGGGCCCTTCGAAGTGGTTGCTCGCGGGCTTCGAGATGACCGAAAGGCTCGTGATTAGAGATGAGATGACCTCGGGTGATGCGGGAGGTAGTTGTCCTTGGCGAGATTCGAGCGGCCGGGAATAGGTGTTCGACGACGACGGATGGTTCTGCAAAGCCCTTTGGCGCGATTGATGTCGGCTCTGTCTTGGGATAGGGGGAGGATGGGTCGTTGGAGGGTCCATGGCTAAGAAGAGTTAAGAACTACTTCTCGTACGTCCGCCCGGCTGCAGGAGCAGCAGGAATGGCGGCGGATTGGCACGGAACAAAGAAATTAAAACTGATAGTGTAGCGGCGTGCGGTGATGATCGGGGCAATGACGAGCAGACGCAGGCGCTCGTGCAGGGACCGGACGGACAGCGGCAGCAGGAATGGGGAGCGGTGGCAGAAGCAGCAGTGACCGAGTTGAAGGGTACAGTCATGCAGTATCCTCTACATTCGTCGACTACTACTTTTTGGCCCGACTCGTCGTAGCGAAAGTGGGAGATGCAGAAAGGGATGGTATGTTTCTCGTCGGTCTCGCGTCTTTCTTTGGTGTGTGGGTTGGGAAAGTGGAGAAATAACGCAGGGTCAAATGGTTCAACCTGCGTCTGGAAAGTGTCAGGTGTGGCGTAATAAAACTGGCAACGCACGGAGGGATGCAGGACAACGCAACGCTACAGAGCGGAGCTAAATGCGCTTGTGGGAGGACGAAGAGGCGAAGCCGAGTCGAGACAGGAGACGAGACGAGACAAGACGGAAAAAATGCATGTATGGGAGCAGATGGAATGTGGACCTACGTGCGAAAGGATGAGTAACCTCCAGCAACGAAGAAGGACAAGGAGTCGGAGTTGTGCGGGTGCTATGTGTGCGGATACGCGCTTGTGTGTATGGAGTATTGTACACAATTTATGAAGCTGGCTCCCGAGTGCCCAAATTGAAGCAATTGATCTCGTACCGACGGCGGTGCAGGACAGTGTCGATCGCGTTAAGGGGGTAATGCGGACGGATTCGGTAACCTGGACGCGGATTTGATCACGTTCTTCGGAGAGAAAAAAAAGGGAGGCTCAAAGGGGGGAAGTTCTAGCCTAAACTGGAGACACAAAAAGTGACGTGTTGGGAGTGTCTGTTCCCGGGTTTTACCAGCAGTCAAGCCAAACCCGTTCGCGTCGTTCGCCGTCCACCACTTCGTCGTTGAAAGGTTCGGAGGGCGCGAGGCGAATTCAAGCCACTGGGAACTCAATCTCGATACCAGGGTTAGCCGGACGGGGCGTTCCTCCTCCTTCTTGTGAGGTTAGGATCGTTTTTTTGGTAAGAGCAGGCCGGAAGTCCTTCGTGTGAAAGCCGAAGTAGTGTACTTTGTAATCCGGAGCTGGAATGTCTAAGACGGACCCAAGTGGTACGAGAGATTGGGTACTGAACAAGGATTCCCCCGGGGGGGAATGAATGGAGCTGGGACCCTTGTGACCTTGATGGAGACGCTTGCTGATGCTGTTCCTGGACGATGCCCGAATTGAGTGCGCCGGCGTCTTGACTAGTGTGAAGGTTGAAGCCGCTGGGTCCGCTGGCGACTGCTAAAGTTGGTTTGGGAAACGTGTTTATGCTCTTTTCGGAATCGAATTGTCCAATTCAGCAAACTTTTTCTCTCTCTATGCGGGAGCAAAATTATGCTTCGGCCTTCGTAATGGAGGATGGTGGGAGCGTTTTATGGTCTGAGACTGAATGAGACACTAATCTTGGAATGTCGCACTTCAACCATTGACTGACTGGCAAATGGAATCGTCGCTCTTTCTCCAGTGTCAGACAATACCAGGGCTGATATTTCCCGTCCAAGAGTCACAGAGTTATATTTGGATCCCGACACTAATTCGTTGGGAAGCAGCGAGAAGGGCCAGGTCTCTCTGGCACTTGGATGGTCGTCTCGGAATTGGCTATGGAGACAGCATAAATTAGATTTGATGCTCTGGAAGGAGAGAAACGAAGCAGATGATCTACGACAAGGCAGCGGTTTCTGGCACCTGGGTCGTGTTTGAACTGGACCCTTTCCGCCAGGGACTGACTCGTGGTAAACCCAAGGTGAGAGCCCAAAGGAAAAAGGCGAGTAAGGGGGTGGCAAGATTTGGAGGGTCTGAGAGGCTCGGATTGCCTCCCAGAGTGGTAATGAAGCGGAGCACTGACCTCTAATCGACGAAGCATCGAGTCTCGTCACGGTTACCTTGTGACCGGGGTCTGGCTAGGGTTTAATGTGGTGTGCCTTCGTTGCGGGCGGGAGGTAGCAGCGTTTCGTCAATGCTGCGGCAGCGACTTTACCATTGCATGGGGAGTTGAATGTTGGAGGAACGAAGAAGGCCAGGGCAGATGGACTGCGAGGAATTCTCTCTGGCAGATGGAGATGGGGCTGGAAGCCGAGGGGCTCGGATGGGGAAGAATTAATCTAGACTGGCATGGGCGTGTGTGCTTGTCGTTGTACACTGCTTGTATCATCGGATGAAAGAAGTTGAATCGAATATGGGGCGGCCTGGCTAGAGCTTTCTAGACCCTCCTTCCCCAATTTGCGATGTCCGGACAAGTACACAAGTATGTATCAATGCACAAAGATGATGGCGGCTTTCTCGCTCTCCTTCGTACCTGCCTCGCATTGGTTTCCTTATCATGTACCAGAGTACCGAGGTACACTATGTACTTCATATGTACTTCGTATACCAGGTGCTCTTATGGACGGACTTGGGCAAGACATTTCATCTTGGACCTAGAATTTGAATTGAAGGAAATCAAACAAATCAATTAACACCAGTTGATCTACCTCTTACGAAGTACTTCGTACGGATTATAAAATATTCGATGTTCCCTTATTTGTTTACTTGCATCGCGACAAAGGACATGCTCTCCTCCAGACGAGACTGCACGGAGGTGCTCACAGTTTACGAAGTATACTTGATCATCATTCAGTTTGATATCCCAGAGCTCCAATCTCAACGAAGCAAAGTCCCCGTAATTACCTCCTTCAAGTGTCGTACAACTTCGTACTGCACAGCCTATCAATGATACCAACGAACAACCGGGATTCTGGTACTTGCACTCCGCTCCCCACACTAGTTGTAACGGTAGATTGCATTTTGATTTCTTCCATTCCCAATTCCAAAAAAGTCTCCGTCATCACATTCCAACATAAAGTGGTCTTCTTCCCCTGGTTCGGTTCGGCACTGCAACTTGAGACACAGAAACAGCGATCTCGATTCTTTACTTCTAGAGTAATACGAAGTGATTGAGTTGCAATGCAAAACATGGGCGTCAATTGACCTCGCATCGTGTCCTCCCTTCGACACGGCACAATGCGACCCGTGCGAGACGATGCTTGAAGATGCATTGCATGCAGGTATGCAAGTATCCGCTTGTATGAAGTGCGCTCTGTGAGGCATGCACATATGCATCGTCACCGAACGTGAAGCCAGCTTCATCAACGACGACGGTCATCTTCATGGGACATCAAGACACCAGACACCAGAGACAATCATGTTCAAATAAATTGAAATCTAATTGACGTTGTTGATTCCTAATCCGACTTGTAGGCCTCTCTTTGACCTGCTAACTCGGAACTCGATTCGCTTTGATCAACCGCCAACCGTCCCGTCCTATATCACGCCCATGATATATCCATCAAGAGGTGAAGATCCTGTCCATTTCCCATTTCTGCCAGAGCGGAAAATACCATCATCCGGACCCTCCCTCCTATCAAGTTCAAGATCGTATAAGGATGATACCACTCCAGGTCAGAACCTGGCTCGCTGGTGTCAATGCGTCGCTTTTTTTTTAAACCGCGAACCTTGCGAATCGTTCTCCTCGTTTCTTCAGCATGGCTCGGAGTTTTGTTTCTTCTGCCTTCTTCGAACCGTCGTTGGGGATGATGAATCCAGTCTCGTCCTCGGCACTTTTCACGTGGTCACCTCCCGCCCCTACCATCAATTCCGGGCATCGAAGATTGATGGTTAGCTGTAGTCAAAAACAAGCATCTACAGGGAGGCGCACATCAAAAGTATAAAGTGATGACAAGCTTTTTGGGGCACAAAGACCTCTATTTTCTATGAATTTTTCGATCAGAACGAAACAAACCTCAAATGTAACGGATCGCGAAATGAACAGAGTAGAAATAAAAGAAGACTAGGGAACATCCTCCAAGATAGGACCATGAAAGCAGTCTTATCCCTCTAGCGCCTAAAACCAGTAATGCATCGTGGGTATCTCTGTGCGAAAATACAATCTAGGAAACGCCGATACCATGCTTTTTTTTTCTCCGTATCTCATATCTCGTAATTCATCATTCGTAAGGGGGGCGCTCCGGTGAAAAACGCGATCTATGGGGGAATGTGCCGTCTTTTTCATCGTCTCGCAGTCGGGGGTAACAATCTGAGTGACTGCATCCGTTTCGTTTCGTCCGTTCGGTATCTGGGAAATGGGGAGATCGGTCGGGAATTCTCTCGTTCGAATGGAATCGTACACGCTCGCCATCAATTGCGACTCATGGGTTCGGTACTCTGGTGAGCACCTTCGCCATTGCAATTGAAATAGCAGATATAGTTGTACACCTGCGCAAACCAACCAGTTAGTCAATGGATCTAGAGGAGAAGAAGCAGACGGGGGAGAAAACACCACTTACATGACCATATGAGGGATCGCCTACTGATCCTCCACCAAAATCATTCATTTGGCCCGGCAAGGCATGACACCAAGGGTGCTTTGGCGGATACAACATATCGCCATCCTGCCTCGCGGCAAATATATCCCAATCCCAACCCGCGTACTTGAACCTAGGCAAGATATGATCAACCGGCGGCCGAGACAAGTCCGGCTCGCGCTCCACGCGACCGCATCCCTCTTCCGTCACACAGCAAGCCGCAACGTCTTCGTGGTCGGGCCAGCAGAGAGGGCCGTTGGTGTCCGGGTTCTCGCAGTTGCAGATGTACGGATCGACGTCGTCGCAGTTGCCGGCGGAGCAGCACTTGCGCGAGTAGATGTCGCAGGCTCCGTCGGGACCGTCGCACTTGCACCTGTAGCCCTTGTTCCACAGATATTCCTCCCATGACTGGCCCGAGTACATGAGCATGTCGAAGGGTTGTTCCATCTCCCCTTTGTGGAGCTGGACCATGTCGCCAAGTGTGATGTTGAAGATCTCGGCATGGGTCACATAGAAGATGCCCAGCGTGTTGTTGGGGAATACTTCGAATTTCCCCATGATGCCGGTCATTTCCGTGTACATGTCTTGATAGGGGAAGACCTTTCGAGCGATTTGGACGCCGCACGTGTTGCCCGAGGGAGTTGGTCGCGGCACCTTCGCCGTCGTCGTTGACGATACGACCATCGAGGTTCTTGTCTCTGCTCCCGACTCTGAGTCGGAGAACACCGTGGTCGAGTTGAGGTTACCAGTCATCGTTGGCTGTTCCATGCTACCGCCTGTCTGTGATCCGGTAATCAAAAGCCCCGTATCGGTGGAGAGGACCGCCGTCATGTTAGAGACGCCAGTTGACATCAAAGCGGTTGTATTAGTCGACAATGTTTCAACCAAAGTACCATTCGTCGGGAATCCCGTTATCGAAACCTCTGTACCCGTCGTGTTAGAGGCACCGGTCGGCATCAAAGTGGTTGTTGCATTGGACAACGGTGTTTCAACCAAAGTACCATTCGTTGGTAATCCGGTGATCGAAACCTCTGTACCCGCCGTTCCGGAGACACCCATTGACATCGAGGTAATTGTGGAATTGGTCCAAGAGGGCAAAACAGTAGAGCCATTCGTCGGTGCGGAAACCCCCGTGCCCACAACTCCCGATCCGGTGAGTGTAGCGCTCGATGACGGAAGCTGACCTCCAGTTCCATTCGTCGGTGATTCGCTGTCGGCGCCTCCGGTCGGCGAGCCGTTCATCGAACTTCCCCTATCCTCTCCCGGATTGGGGGGCGCGTTGGGGGAACCGGACCGCGAGCCACAAACTTTGTCTTTCCCTTTACCACTGATGATTGATTCGTCGCTATCAGAGTCAGAATCTTCATCAGGTGGACACCAGTCGAGCCTCCACACGATCTTTCGACTCCACCACAGCCTCAACGATCTGCCCTTTTCGGTAGGATTGCTATAGGAATTGCTGTCGGGCGCGTACTGAAGGCCAATCATGTGGACGCCGGGTAGGTTGTCGAGAAGGGCATCCATATCATCGGAATCCTCATTAAATTGGCGGTACTGGTCGACACGGTACGTCCGGGTCATCATATCCGGACCGTCGGGGTCCATATCGAGGACCTCGGCGACTTCCTGCCGGAGACGTTCGATCTTTTCGGCGTAAAGTTCATTTTTCGTGCGTCTACCAGTTTCTGCATCCGGAGTTATGATCGTAACCTTGATCCAGTCACGGAGGTCGGGATCAAAAGCCTGCCCAGGTTTCGCGAGATCTGCGAGTGCAGGGACGGCATGGAGTTGGTACTTCCATCTCGGCTTAGGACCATATCCATGGTACAAGAGCCTGGGAACGCGCCGTTGCCAAATTTCTTCTGGTTCGTATGACCACCTATCCGTTGAGCGTGGATCGTTGGTCTCGAACAGGGGGATTTGCCAGAAATGGGCGGTATAGACGCCGATGTTGCTCACAACAACCATCCCGGTACAACCCCACATTGGGGTCACTCCTGTACCCATGGGATTCTCTGTGAACTTACGGAAGGTGGCGTGGTCGGAGTAGAAGTCATCTGGTGACGGATAACCCTTTCCAGTCGTCGCGCCGTGCAGGTCAACGTTATTCTTCATCTGACGCCACCAGTCGTTCGGTCCCAACTCCCAGTGGTCGGGGTGGGTGAGTTGCGGTTGGAAAATTCCGTTTTCCCAGTAATCATTGTAATCGTCAGGTGGCGCCAGCGAGGCGGGTTCAGAGGTAGCTGATTCGGGTGGTGCCTGGGAGGTCTGAGAGGGAGCAGCTTCCTCACGCCTGGCCAGATCGAAACCAGGGACGTTAGGGGAGCTGGCAGTATCGTTCGCGCCATCATATCCAGCCAACAGACCAGCGCCGAGGTTTCCGGGCAGAAGTGGCAGAGATGGCCCAGCTTCTCCACTCGATTCATCATCGGTAGCTCCACAGCTAGGTACGGGGTGACACTCAGCGTTTTCCGGGCACCATTCAATGTTGGCAATCACTCGCTTATCCCACCAAATCCGAATTGCCTTGACAGTGTCCTGGCCGGTGAGTTGTTGCGGCGGACCGTGGGCGGGTCCATACTGCCATAGAAGGATATTATTTCCGGCATTCTGTCTGTAAAAGGCCGAGTTCTCCTGTTGTAAAAACCCAAACGTAACACCGGGCTCGCGCTTGAAGTATGTACGGACGTGGATATCCTTTCTGCTAATGCCCAAGATATCTGCAACTTCACGTTTGAGCCGTTTAACGCCCTCTTTGTATCTTGGCTTACCTGAGAGGGCAGCCCGTCTATCACGAGTGCGGTCCGGAACGATAAGGAATACGACACGAAACCCGCCCGGGCCTGGTGGACCGAGCTCGTCCTGGGCAAGTTCCACAAGCGACGGACTAGGTCGGGTTGAGGACCCAGCTAAAGGTTGTGTGCCATGCTCAAATAAGTCCGTGATTCGACGCTTCCAGAGTGCTTCGGGCTCGTATAGGTGAGGGCGTCGAGATTGGTGGTCGTGCGATGCCCCAACAAAGGTGGGACGCTGCCAGATATGAGCGACATAGACGCCTTTATCTGTGGCTATGAGAAGAGCGGAACAGCCAAAGAGTGGACCCGTACCGCCTCCGATGCCGTAGTCCCCAAGTGGTGTATACACAGCGTTGTTTGGGGCATAATCATCCCCACTATCAACCCCCATGGGCGACGCAACCGCGCCGTAGGACTTCACGAAATTGTACATCCGCTCCCACCACGCCCTTACGCTCGGCCAAGTATCGGGATGTGTGAGTTTGTCACCAAATAAACCGCCATGGGTTCTGGGGGCCCGGGATGAGATGATTCTCTTTGCACGCCGCCAGAAACGGACAAGGGCCTGAGTGGATGTTGGAGAGGTCTGCAGAAGGCCAATTTCTCGCTCACAAAACTCCTCGCAGTTGGCTCCATGGGGACACCAGAGCTTGGTCTCGACTTGTTTCCGGTCAAACCAAATTCTGAGGGCCCTCAACTCGGGGCCGGGTTTCGCAGGTTCCTCGCCTGTTTTATCGCCAGGCTTCTCGTCGGGCTTCGGCTTCGGCTCAGGCTTCCTCTGGGGCTGTTTTCCCTTGCCGATATTCGCGTCTTCGTCAGACGACCAGTAGTCAAGATCCCATTCGTGATCTGACTCCTCGTCTTCCGAGTCGTCTTCTCCACTTTGAATTACCTCGCCTTGTCCGCCATTCTTTTCCTTCGGGGCGTATTGAAACATCACGAGCGACATGCCGGGTTGAGCGCCGTAGAACTCGTGCGGATTAATGTCATTCCCAAACGCGTCCTTAGGGGGCTTGCGCATGTATAGATGCCGCTGGATCTCAGACTTCTCGATTTTGAGATAGTGGACCAATTCGTTGTCCATCTTCGCAATCAGGGCAGAAAACCTCGCGCTGCCGATGCTATACGGATCATACGGTGTCCACAGGTGAACCGTGATCCACCTTCGAGTGGCGGCTGAGAATTCACGACCCTCCGCAGCTAGCTCGGCCAGAGCTGGGCTTTTGGGCTCGATGATGCCCTCATTTCCCGTCTTGAAGAATTGCGTGACCCTCCAGTCCCACTCCAGCTCAGCCTCTCTCTGCGGCCGAGTGAGGGTGCCCGGTGGCTTGAATGTCGGCACCTCCCAAAAGTGGGCCGTGTACACACCACGGTCTGTAGCGATCAGAATAGCAGTACAGCCCCAGATGGGCGTGACGCCGCCAATAAAACCTTTCTCACGATAAATGCGTTCTCCGGTGGAGGTGGTGAAGTCGAATGGAATAAACTTCGCATGGGACCCATGGGTCCACTTCCGCACGACAGGATCAAGCTTTTCTCTGTTCTTGATGCCTGGGCCAAAGCTAGCACCGAAAAGCCTGACATTGTCGTATGCCTTTCTCCACCAGTCGAATGAACCGGCCTTCCAACCGTCCGGATTCGTCAAGAACGGTTGAAGGAGATCTGGTTCGTCTCGGCGGGCAAGGCTGGTTTCAGAGATTGTTGATTCTGGGCCATACCACTCGGCACAGACACTTCCCTCACATGCTGCGCATTGCATTATCCGGTTCTTGGCAAGTGGCTGACTAGGGATTGTGACTGTCGAGGCCCAATATGACACAGACCCAGTAAAGGAACCAAGGGTAACGTCGGGGCGCGGGTCCCTCGAGGCCGTAGAGAAAGGCGGAAGAGTCGATCCAGTTTGGCTGACACAGCATGGGCAATCTGATGCACCTGGGCCAGATGAAACTTCACGGTTCATTAGGTTTCCATTGAAGTTGAAGTCCATATAGGCAAGATCATAGGCAGATTGCAGAGGGGAAACAGTGCCATGGCGGCCATTGACTAGTGGGCTAGCAGCCAGAGCTGTGGTATTCACATCGTAGGCTGAGAGTGTGACATTTGCGGAAACAGTAGCTGTGGCTAGTTGAATTACCTTGTCAGCAACTATATTGAAATTTCAACAAGTAGAGTTTGGATTTTCCACTCACCATCAGTCGTAACAGCATTTCCAACGCAAAGGAATGATCCAAGGATCAACAGAATGAAGTAAGGCCAAATGGCCAGTCCCTTGGAAGTAGCTAACATGGTGGTGGGCTACCTACCATGCAGAGACACAATGAATAGAATTCAAGACCAAAGAAGGGAGAATTGAGTTGTAGAGGGAAGAAACAATTGGGTTGGGTAGATGGGAAAAGGGGGTTTATTGAATTGGGAAGATGAGAATGAGAACAAGTGCTCAAGAGGTTTGAGGGAATGAAGGAATGTGGTGGTGATGGAGAAGAGGATAGGGATTTTTCGTCAAGGGCACGGAATTTATAGTTAGGGGGAGAAGCTCTCCGATCACACCAATCAGCCAGATATGTGGGCTGGAGCTAGGGTTTGAAGTGATTCAGGACTGGAGTTATCAACTTCCATTTTAAACAGTGGGTAGAGTTAGCATAAGAATCACAACTGGAGGTAAATTGACAGTCTCCTTAGAGGCAGTGGGATGTATGTCACGGAAAGGAAAAGAGGAAGGAGCGATGGCTGTGTGAAGAGGATAAGGGGAATCAATAAAATGGGAAGCAAGTAGTTCCTTAGTTGCCTCTCACAAGATGGCTCAAGTCTCTAGGTATGAGTAATATATTTATTAGACTGGACGCAGAGCGTCAAGTTCGAGAATGGAATCATTTTGTACAATCATTCTATGCTTGCCGAATATTCGACGATGTGTTCATACTCGGACACGTGGGTACCCAGCCAGGACTGCAAGCCAAGCTCCATGAGAGCATCAATTGAGATATTCTTCTTGCTACTTTCTGTTTCTCCATTCCATTATAGCCTTCTATTAGAGTATTCAACCGGATCTGCAGAGTATGTCGACTTATATTGGCAAATCTCGTTTGGACTTCTCCCTGGTCATTGCTACACTCTAATCGCCCGTCAAAAAACTGGCACACTCTCTCCTAACCTGCTGGGTTGAGTCTATGAGGACGGCTAAATAATCAAACGCCTTGATTTCATGAAGTGCAGGGATCGAGCCGGCTGGAAACCTCGAGTGACGGCATACAACCCAGGACGGTCACCATGGCCCTGAAAATCGGGTAGACAGTTCATTGTAGCTTGCGAACGAGAAGCACATACCTGGTGTAAGATAATTCAAGGCCTTCGATTGCAGCAAGGTTCATTAAAAAAAAGACAAGAAATATTTTGAGGACCGGGAGATCACGGTTATTGGCATCACTGGTTGAGCGAAAGAGGAACTCAGTGGTGGGCATTACTCTGTTCGAATAAGATCCCAGGCATCGATATATCTCACCACAAGCATCACCTTGAGGCAAATTATAGTCTACTGCTACATATGAAAACGAACATTTAAGCTGTTGTGAAAAAAGAATGGGTGCCACTGCGAGGCCAAGTCCGACTGTGCGTGGTAGAGTCTCGCGGCATGAAGAGGTGAGGTTGAAAATGGGGTCCGGCTGACTGTAAAGCCGCACCGACCTGTCAGAATTGACGTCGGTCAGTGCCGGTCAGTGCCGGTCAGTGCCGGTCAGCGCCGCTCTCAGCTGCCTGTCCGGGTGACTCAATTCAGTGTTGACGTATTGATGTACCTAGGTACAAGCGCACAAGAAACCTTAAATGCCGATACGTCATCCCCCGAGACCGCTGCCCAATCCTAGAAAAGACTGAAGAAGTAAACGAGAAGAAATTAGGAGATGGAAGTGGAAAACGGAGATAAAATAAGAATAGAATTCCGGCGATCGATTTGACATTTCTCCTTAAGAGAATCTATTTAAGAGACCCTGTTCCTCTTTATTGTCAACATTTATGTGATCCTGTTGCCACCTGTGGCGGAACCCGACCGCACCAATCCACAATCTGAAAGTCGTGGTTACACCCTGTCCAAGTTTCATCCCTCTTGTCAAGCAGCTTCACCTTTCACAATGCCCAATAAACCAAATTTCGCAACGCCATTACCACAATCTCCCAGGTCCGACGTGCTCGAGTGGCGCTTCCCGAAACCTTTCCGCCACTACGTTTTGACGGGAAGATCTCGCGCCGCCTGGCACACCTCATTCGTCATACAGCAACTAAACCTACTTCTCGACGCTGGGCTCTGCGTCAACAAGCTCCGGCCGAAGCACATCTTTCTCACTCACGGCCATAATGATCACACTTTATTATCACCAGCATTCGTAAATCGCGAGGATCCGCCGGATATTTATTGCCCCGTGGAAATTGCGGAGATTTTTGATCAGTTTATCCTGGGAAACTCGATCTTGAATCTCGGCGGCCTCGTCGGACCCCATGACCCGGATGGCCCGGGAGCCGAATCAGACGGCGAAGGGGAATTAATTTACTACGGAGACTGCGAAGGAGAACACCACAAGTCCCGGTGGCTCAATACGCATGTAACTCATGGGTTACGGCCCGGCGACGTCGTCCCCCTTCGCCGTCTGAAGGACATTTACGCGACCGCCTTTGCGTGTGATCACACCGTTCCGTGTCTCGGCTACGTCTTTAGTTTGGTGACCCAGAGGCTGAAGTCGGAATACAGCTCACTCGCCCCACACGAAATCCGGGATCTCCGAGAGTCTGGGGTTGAGATCACGGCTCCGCATTGGGCCCCGTTTCTTGCATTCCTCGGCGACACCACGGCGGATATATTACTTGCCGAGCCAGAGTGGCTACGCCAGGGTATACCGGTTGTCATTACTGAGTGCAGCTTTCTATACCCCGAACATAAAGACCAGGCGGCAAGAACCAAGCATACGATATGGAGCGAGTTGGAGAAGGTGGTACGAAAGTGGCCGAAGACGACGTTTATTCTTATGCATTTTAGCTTGCGGTATAGCGACCAGGAGATTCGTGACTTTTTTAAGCAGATGGAGGATCCTCCGTCAAATATTGTTGTGTGGATCGATGGGGTCGACGGACATTGGCCAAGGAAATGAGCTTTTTCCCTTGTAAAATGCCTCCATGTCGACTCCATGGACTCTGACTTATCCTACTCTTCACTACATTTGGATATTCTTTGATAATATTTGGTTGATGAATTACCAAATTGAAGTGTTGAAGCTAGTATAATCAGACATACAAATGCTTGTGATTGTCTCGTGCTAAGTGAAGGCGGTCTTACCCGCTCCGAATTCCGAAGAGTCCCAATACTGTTTTCTTTCCCGGACCTAGCTCTCTTGTCAGGAGGGTTCGCCGTAACTCGTAGTTAGATATCCCACTTGATTCCTTCTCTAACCCCAGCCTTCATCCTCAACTGCCTTCCACTTAGTAAACCAACGTTGCCCCAAGTCCAGACGATCCGGTGGTCAACACCACGTTGCCAGTTATCTTGCCCATCTCAGTCGCACCCAGGCATTCCAGGAGAGTTCTACGCAACTCACGAAACTGCCCATACGCATACGCTAATACCTAACATAATGCTGCCATCCGGAACAATAGGGCCGCTCACAGTAGTCAAGCAATTCGAAAGTCCCGTAGCCTTTCAGCAATTTCATCACACTCCTGTTCTAGCCTTCTTCATCAAAAGTTTCACCATTTCATCGTTACAAGTTATTCATTTAATCTACTGGAGCAGGGCTGGTGGCTCTGAGGCTTAGCCATATTTAAGATCGTGTAATCCTGATGCCCAAATGATCTCTGTCACTGACATGTAATGTAGCTCACCAGCACGGCTTTCCTTGGGGTGCTTAGCATGAACCTGGACGTTCCGACCTACAACTGATAGTTTCTCGTGAGATAGTTCGGCGTAATGGCATCTGGTGGTTTGCGTCTACGTCCTAGTCTTCTGCCTCTTTACCTCAATTGTACGCAAGTTAGTTGGACCGGATGAACTTGACTCAAAAAGAGATATGCACCCTGATGAACCTAGGCGTTTGATAGTTAGACACCACCCTCCGTAGAGGCCACTGAGTTGAGGCTGGGAGGTAGAATGGCGGAGACATTAGAGGGGGGTTGTTATTGATGCTCTGAAGTACGAAGTATTGGAAACGACTTTAGACAATGAGAACATCAAGGATTCTGTGGTGTCGGGATCGGCTAGAAAGGCGCAAAATTCCATGCCTGGCCTATCAAACGTGGGACAGGGTTTCTAAATCCATTCTGTGGAGAGAAATGTTGAAAGTGGTGTCTTCTGCAAGTCTGCGTCAAACCGCCTATCGGGGTGTAACTGAGCTTTTGTCTGCCTGCTTAGGACAAAAAGTGTGGTCGGCGTGGGACGAACCTGGAATTGAACTGCGACTGTCTGCTTGACTCATCAACACAGCGAATCGGGTAAATCACGTGAACAAATCGGACCCGGCTAAAAAATGGTTTTGTTTCCACCGCTACGCCAAAATCCCCCCCAAAACCCTCGAAACTACCCCACACTCGATTTTCCCTCTCAATTCTCGCCTCCCCCAATACCCTCTTGCATTTGATCCATCCACCCATCATCATCCATCCACCCCTCCCCCAAATCTTTGTCGAGTTCCTCTCAGACGCCCCTGGTATCTCGTTCGTCTTGTTATAACTCTAGATTAGAATCCATGATCCTCTGATCTCACCAATACAGCTTCTCCGCCACATCAACGTGGGGAAGGCTTCTGGTGAGCCAGTGGAGGATCGGGGGAAAGAAGCAAGCTACCGACGCCGACCATCTAATTTCTCATCAAGTTTAACTACTGTGCCGGCTCGCCCGTTTTCTACGTTTCCCGACTTGTATTCAACATCAGGTCCCGCCTCTCATCGCCTCTCATCCGGGGCGCTCGCAAGATTCGACATTTAAACTTTGTCTCCTCTTGCCCTCAAATTCTGCAACCCACCCTTTCTTCCCACCATGTCCTTCATCACACCCACTAAGCGGGCTCAGAAGGGCCAGTCTATGAGGCCCAAGGCCCTTCAGAGGCCTAACCCCGTTCGTCAGATGCGAGAGCATGAAGAGAGACGCCAAGCCGAGCGAGCTGCTGCGGTTGCTGCCGCTGCCGCCTCCTCCACCACGCGCCCTTCAGGTGGACTCCAGTGTCCCAACAAGAGCTGTACCCGACCAAATGTCGTCGATGGTACCTGTCGCAGCTGTGGTCGAGTTGCAGATGACAGCAACATCGTGTCCGAAATTCAATTCGGCGAGACCTCCGCTGGTGCTGCCGTAGTCCAAGGTAGCTATATCAGAGCTGACCAGGCTGGCGTTCGAAGCCTTGGTCCCAACTTTCGTCGCATTGGCGGCTCTTCTGATGAGAGGGAGCGATCTATCCGCGATGCAAAGCAGCTCATGCAAGGATTCGCCAATCAGCTTAACATCAGCGAATCTCTAGTCGCCGCCGGTGTGCAGGCCTTCAAACTTGCCTCGGCCGCCAACTTCATCCAAGGTCGAACTCTCCCCATGGTTGCCGCGGTTTGTCTCTATGCAGCTTGCCGAAACGAACCCCCCTGCAAAATTATGCTCATCGATCTTGCCGATCTCACCCAGATCAATGTTTTCCGCCTCGGTCGTGCCTTCAAGGCTCTCAACAGGGCGGTTCCGATCTGTAGTGACGGCCTGGTTCCCGTGTATCCTGAGGATCTCATCTACCGATTTGCCAGCAGACTCGAATTCTACGAAAAGACTAACAAGGTTGCCGAGGATGCCGTCCGTCTGGTTCGACGCATGAGCCGGGACTGGATGGTTATGGGCCGTCGCCCTTCCGGTATTTGTGGTGCCTGCCTTCTTATGGCAGCCCGCATGAACAACTTCCGCCGAACCGTCCGCGAGGTTGTGTACATTGTCAAAGTCACAAACCACACCATTCAAAGCCGTCTCGAGGAGTTCAAGTTCACCGAGTCCAGTAACATGACCGTCGAGGACTTTTTGACCCAAGACTTTCTCGAGTCTTCGCATGACCCCCCTTCCTTCTACCGAAAGTCTGACGAGTACAAAGAGATGATGAAGGGGAAAAGTCGGAAACGCAAGCGAACGGCTACCGATGCCGGTGACGAGGACGAGGCTGACGGCACCTCCATTGTCGATGGCGAGGGTAACAGTCCTTCGGCCACACCCGTGCCTCAACTACCACAGCTTGAGATGGTGGACGTAGGAGATGGCCAGGAGCCCATCCCCATCGATCCTAAGATCATCTCTGAAAGCGCTTCGGCCGCTGCCGCTGCGGCCAATATCTCCGCCCCACCTTTCGCACCCGAGCTCCGCCGGGATGCAGATGGATTCGTCATCCCGCCTCTTCCAGTAGCTGCCGCTCCGGATGTGCCGTCGCTCGGTGACCCTAACAGCACCGACGCCTTGGCTAAGTTGGCCGGGGAGTTTGGGGATGCTTTAGAGGAAGCCATTAATGAAGACGCTGCTGCAGCAGCTGCCGCCGGAAATGCCGCTTCGGCTCCCGCCAAAGGCAAAGCTCCGAAAAAGCGATTACCCGTGACCGAGGCCTGGGAACGAGATGAGACCGTGCTCGAAGAGGAGATTTCGGAGATTTTCAACGACCCCCAGACGATGGAGCACGCCATGGCCTTCAGCAACGCCGAGCAGCGAGCGCAGTTGCACACCATGTGGGCCAACCAGATCCGGCCCCAGAAAGAGGTTTCCATGTCTGAGATTGTAGGCGAGGATGAATTCGCCAACGACCCCGAGGTCATGTACTGTCTTCTTTCGGCCGAGGAGTCCCTCGTCAAGGAGCGCCTCTGGGTGAACGAGAATCGAGACTGGCTCCGCAACCAGCAGGAGAAAATCTTCCGCAGGAAGGCCGAGGCAGATAAGCCCAAGGCCACCCGAAGACGCCGGAAGAAGCCTCGCATCGGAGAGGGCCAGACGAGCCCCGCAAGCACGGCCGCCGAAGCCGCCGTTAACGTCATGAAGGAGAGGGCCTTCTCTACGCGTATCAATTACGATGCTATCCGCAGCCTTTTCGACATGGCTAGCCCTGCCGATTCGGGAACTGCTGCGAGCGCCACTCCCAGCCAAGCCGGAGGTGAGGAGGGTACCGAGGTCGGCGAGACCGTTGACATTGACGATGACGAGGATCTTATCGGCGGTGATGACGATGACGAGGTTGTGGATGACGAGGGCGGATATGACGACGATGATGGATATGACGATGATGACGACCTTGTCGAGGAAGAATATTAAGGCCGTCAGTCAGTCAGCCGTGAGGAAGAAAGATTAAGCAGCCAGTGCCCATGTGGGGCGTTGAAGAAGTTAGCAGTGCTTCATGTTGTACTATGAACGGCAGCTACCAGTGTAGAGTTCACGACAGAGACGTCCTTGTACACTATGATACTAGTTCAAGGGTAGACATACTGAAGGTCATATGTTGCCCAATCCAGAGAGAGTGTCAATTCGTTAGTCTTCGTCCTCTTATGATACTTTCTAGAGGAATAAGAGCATGAAATCCAGATTTTTGCTCCTTGCTTTCCGTAAAAACTCCATGATAATACTACAAATATGCCATCCTTCTCCCTCCTCTCAACTGGCACGTAACCAAGTCCTCTCCACCAACATAGGTATCTCCTCTCGCTTATTCTCTCTGCAAAATAACAACAAGACCCATAATACCCAGCATGGCCGTCTTCAACCAAGGATACTCGGACAACAAAATCGTCACGTAACCCACGAAAGGGAAGTATCCCACCACACTCCCAATAATGTCATGTCTCTCGAGGTAATCCTGGCCCCTGGCGTAGAGTTCCGTATCATCGCCAACATTATTATCGCCCTTTGTTAAGAGCTTGGCGTTCGGTCTACAAAATCTTATAAGCACGAAGTTTTGGAGATAACATAGGAGGCAAGGGGGTAGAAAAGGAAAACGTACCCGGTTCCAAATTTCCTCACAACGCGATGCACGATGGGGATATCCTTATCCTTGACATTGTAAACCACCACCTCGCCGACTTCAGTCTCGGCGAATATGTTTCGGTTCCAGAGGAATAGGAGGTCGCCGCGTTGGAAGGCAGGTTCCATTGAGCCGGAGAGAACGACGACGATGGGGGAGGGGGAGTCTGTTGCGATGGAGAGGCCTTTCCACATCTGCGTACTTGTTAGATTCCACATATAATCTCGAGAGTGTGACCTTAAAGGGATCCAATTGGTGAAAGGGAGACGGACCATGAATGCTGAGGAGAGGATTAGGCCAAAGGTTAGGAGTTGGGAGGCGAGATGCCTTGGATTGGAGAGTGCTGAGACCATCTTGGACTGATTTTCCGAGTTCCCCTCGGTGGTGTGGCCCTCGTGAGGAGGGTGAGTGTTTTGGCGTTTGCGGTCGTTGGACGTGGGAGCGTAAACGAGATGCGTCGTCGAAATCGTGGATATGGTGGTCGAGGTTTTGAGTTGTTGCGCTGGCGGACACAGTTGCAGTCGCAGCTTACAGAATCGTCAATGGCAGATGTCGTGGAAGCTCTGGTCGGGACAGCTGTCACAGTTCCGCCAAACGGTCGTGCATGCGCCACAGTACGCTTGGTCCAATGTGGCTGGTGTTTTTATTCCCGCACAGAGTCACGATGCACTTTTGGCGCCTCAAGGGGCGCCAAGGAGAATTCATAGGGGGCTACAAATAACGCTGATTTTCCCCTGCACTAATTACTTCGTAGTTAATTTTCATTTTCCCTTTGTTTTGTATTGTCGCTCGCGAGAGAAAATCGCAGGTTTTCCGAACAAGAAAACGGAACTTTGACGGAAGCAAGAAAAATACCATAGTGAAACGAATTGCTAAGAATACCGCGAGATCAAATACAAATCCCATTTGATACTTCCTTGGCCTCTCCGGCATCTGGACAAGCAGAGATCAGACCCAACAGCACCAAGATCTGTCTATTTTCACACCAAAACGCCAGGCACCACCATCGCCAAAAGGAAAAGAGGGAAAAATACCAAAAATGAATCAAAAGACAGACGTAACCAAAACCAACCATGCGGAAGGGTCGCCAAAACCAACCAGCTAACCAGCCCAATGCTCGCCGAATGCCCAGTCCGTCCCTGTTACGACAAAACATAGTTACCGCCGTATAAGCGTTTACACAATCTTCTAACAGACAAAGTAGGAAAGTTGAATGTTTTACATCGTCGAATACGATGCCCTTGTGACTAGCCTTCAAACCTCGCCGTCGGAGGCGTTGGCAAGAGACAGATAAGCCGTCCAGGCAATACTAACGCAGGAGACAAACGGCTAGACAATTATTAGCTTCTTCTTCTTTTTTTCTAGTCCATGACAGCACACCCGATGAAGAACTCACCAGTTGAAGTTGGATGGGCATCAGTCGAAAGTTGACAATCTGTACAGCGGGCCAGATGAGGTAGCTCGTCATGAGCGTTCGGAAGTACATATCATTCAACTTGGCAGTTATCGCTCGCCGACCACCTCCCTCCGTGATGGTCATGAAGACGAAGAACGCAAGAACACCTGCAATTGACCCTTGTTAGCCAAAAAATGAACCCATTTCATTTCGATTTCCATCATCGGGCAAAAAACGTACTCAGCGGTGCGAAAAGCAGTTGATCACAAACAACCCTCTTCAAAGCCGGCACCAAGGCACTCTCCTTCGTAATCGGAAAAACCTGCTCCAGCCACCGGAACCACTTAAACTGCGCCGGCGCGATGGCGAAACCATACGCCATGAACCGCACGAGACGCTCAAAGTCGAAAGGGAAGGCCATCCCGCGCTTTTCGAAATCTTTTCCCAGGAGTCCGTCTTTCCTGTCGAGCTCGTGGAGTTCGATGGAGAGGGGGTCGTGCTTGGATAGGCCGCCGGGCTTGAGGGGTTTGCGGGCGTTGATGGCGGTGATGAGTTGGGCGACGGTGTCGGCCATGCCGTAGAGGATGGCGTTGGTGATCATCATGGTCATGACTGCGGGAGAAGAGGAATCAAGTCAGAAATCGGGGATACGGCGTGCTGGTCTGCTTGGCATGGCTGCCTCGACTTTGGGACTAACCTGGTCGGTCTTCGTAGTAGACGCTGAACTTGGTCGTCAGTCGTGCGAGGAGGGTAACTTCGATAAAGAGGACAACGGTATGTAACAGCGGCTAGAGGAGTAGAAATAATTCCAAAGTCAGCGACAAAGCAACCCCTCAGGACATCCCAGGCCGAGCGACCCGGATCAGAACGGGCGGCGACAGCAAGCAGCTTTTGATGGCTGGGTGGGTGGATGGACGTACGATGCGACCGTAAATATATTTGCTGTTCACTTTGTGGACCAGCCGGCGACGAGTAGTTTCCCACGCCATGGCGAGGAATGGGTATCGTCGATGTCGTGTGTGTGGGTTGTCGTTGAATGGGATCGTGAGTTGACCAGGGTTCAGGTCGATGACGACAGCGCCGGTGAAGTGAGACAATGCTCCGCCTGCTTATCGTCTGCAAGGGTGATGGCGGGTTCTGGCAGTGGATGGGCTGGCGTTGAACAAAATAGCTCGGGGCCGCTATTGTTGGAGGTTGTTTATTCTTTGAAACCAGCCCTTCAATATCAAGATGACCAGGATTAAAATGTCATTAGAACACTTTGCAAGTTGTTTTATCGAGAGAAAGTATCCGAGGAATTGCTGCAGCCATCGATCCTTCCCTCCTCTCCGAATCAAGTCCGCACGCCACCCGCTCAGCGTTTTACCTTGTCAAGGCTAAACTTTGCTGACAACAAAAACAGGATCCTGCATGGGTACAAGTTACACATCCACCATCGCTCAAAAGGCTGTGATCACTCCAGAATCTCGAGTGTCGGCAAGGTATTGTCAGCCAGGGTGGCGCACGGAGATTTCCGAAACTCTAACCAAGGAAAAGAACATTCGAACAGCGAACACCCAGAACAGCAACGGGGAAAATATAGATATCAATTGATACTACTCCAGGAGCCCTCTTTACAGTGACACTGCCATTGCTGGAAAAAAAAAGAGCAAGAGAGAAAAGAGCACGATATACATTTTTTTTATTGTTCCTCAGTCCTCCACATCGTCGTCCAGGCCCACGGTTAAGCCAGCTTCCATGAACTTATCAACGCTGTCAAGCGGGTAACTCTTGTCACCACCACACAGGAGTCTTTCAGCCTTCTTCGTCAGGGGATCCTCAGGGCCCAGTGTCAGGATCGTCAGCCCCAAAAGCCGCTGGAGCCAGTATGTCGCATCCTCGTGGGCGCACAAGCTCTGGAATCGACGGGCAACCTGGAGGATAAACTCGTACACAACACGGCAATATATTTTATCCGATCGATGAAGCCGTAGACTTAACTTCGCAACTGCTGCTTCCAGAGTTGAGTTGCAGGCCGGCTTCTGGTTGTTATCATGATAGAGAAAGGCGATCCACCTGCATGCCTTTACAGCTTCTGGCGGCGGCGGCGGTGGCGGCCCCTCGGCTAAGAGTTTCCACAGCGAGGCCTTCGCGTCGTCGAGTAGGGCATCGGCTTCTTCATTTTTCTTTTTATCAATTTTTAGACGAGCAAGGCTACATTCGGCCCGGATCCCTTGCAGGACCAACTTCTCGGGACGCCTCTTACAGTGTGCGATGAGGCGGGGAAGCAGCTCTTCAAGGCCCTCGCTCCTAGCTGAGAAGAAGAGGTCAACCATCTGAAGTTGCGCATCGATGGCGCGCGAATCTTCGGTTTCCGGGAATAAGGCTGATAGTTGCTCGTCGGCGAGGCTCTTGAGAGTAGTTTGATGTATTGTGGAGTCGGTCAAGCGTATTCCAGCTGGATGATCAACCGTCGAGGGCGGCATCAATGAATCGATGATTCGGTGGATGAGCACTTCAGCTTCTACTTCCCAAGACCACGATTGCAAAAGCTCCACCACCCGAAGGTAGTGCTTCATGGTCCTCACATCACGTGCTCCAAACTTCTTCAGATAGTTATTAGACATCCAATTCAGAACGTCATTCGCATCCGACATTCTACTAGCACGGGCAAAGAAGGCCGCCAGTCGATACGCGGCCCGGAGGGTTTCCTCGTGCGTGAAGGGAAGAAGTCTGCTAAACCCTGCCAGTGCCTTCTGTAGTCTGTGTTCCGCCTCTAAAAGATCCCCCTCCCTGAGAAGGTGTGTCGCTTCCGAGAAGAGGGATCGAACTTCGTCAAGAGACATGTTCCTCCATTGGAATTCGTAGTGATTATAGTCGGAAGAGCGAGGGACCCACGGCTGCCCTGTTTGGACATTGGTAGGCACCCAGGCATCGTCATCAACAGGTGCTGGCGAAGGAGCTGTCTGAGAAACGACTCCTGGCGTCTTAGGAGTCCTCATGTCAATGTCCAAGGGGGTTGGTATGTCTAATTCAAGCATTTAACCTTAGCATAGCTAGCGGCCGAAGTCAATGTTGGTGGGCAAGCAACCTACCTTGCGGTGTCCCGACTCCACGTTCGTACGTGTCCTTTACCCGGTCGAACGACCATGCTCGGCCTCCCCAGACGAACTCGGTCTGGCTAGGAGCCCTGAGCTCTGCCTTCTGGATGAATTTCTTGGCGAGGCTGCGGGGCATCTTCTTATGCCAGTCCCACTCACTGAACTTCTGCTTGTAGAGCTTCCTTCTATTTCACGGGAGGGTCATGATATATCAGTAAGTAGGGAAAGTGGTTTCCAGTCTGTGTCAGAGGGGGTCAGCTTACGAAGCACGGAAGCTTTTCTGTTCCATGATCGCCATCACCTCGTCCAGGGTTTTGTCGTCATCCATGTAGGCCTTTTTCAAGAACGGTTTGTGGCGCTGCCATTCACTCTCGGAGGGTTGATCCTTGCGTCGGCGTCGGGGTGCCGTTCGATTGGGCGCCTCATTGCCCTGCAGGCCAGGTACTTGCTCCTCAGCCCCAGCATAGGGAACCTGAGCCGGAATAGCTAGGCTTGCTTCTTGCAGACCCGGCTGGCGAGGAGAGAGGTGAAGATGGAGGTCAGGAAAATGGAAATGCGTTGAGGGTAAACTCTGAGAAGGCACAGGGGGAGGAAGTGGTAGATGGGAGAGTCTAGGCTGAGTCTCATTGCTTCTACTAGCGGCTGCAGACCAATCGGGAAACGGGAGGGAAGCATTCAAGTTGTTCGAGTTGCCTCCTTCCCCGGATCTCTGCCATCCGCCATCCATTGGTGAACAGTGAACAGTGAACAGTGCTCTGTCTCAGCCTGGGCTTTAAGTTGTTAGAATGGGAGGATGAGGGAATGAAAGTAAAGCAAGGGTCACGATGGAAAGTGCAAAGGAACCCAGTAGGTGTGGTCTTTTCAATTGCCCGTGTAGAGGAGCAGAGGAGCAGAGGAACAGAGGAATAGAGGCAGGCGGGGACGGCGTCAGAATTTGAGTGTGGAAGGACTAGTGTTCAACTCATCTGCTTACACCTGTTTACATTGATCAAGTGTACAGTCCATCGACGTATCAATATGTACCTGTAAATTCCCAGAGAGCCTCAGTAATGCACAAACCGAGGGAATCTCAAGAACATCAATAGATGGATTCCCGGCGTTAAGGTTTGCTTTTCCGACCTCCCCGATCTGCAAGTTGCTGCAGGCGGGCAGGCTTACGAAGTCCGCCTCGACAATTTCCCCTAAAGTTCGACAAAGTTTCCCGCCTCCTGCATGGAACCCTGCCCCGTTGGCCGGTTTGCAGGGGTCTTGAGCAGCGCAGCCTGGTCATGGCCATTGTTATTAATAAGTTGGTCCCAGAAAGTTCGCAAATGGTTCTCACACGTCCTCCAGTGTTGGACTAATAGACAAGTAACCTCTCCTACAGATGCACGCCCTCAACTCTCTCCCCCTCCTCCATCC
>SJVG01000525.1:0-26776 GCA_034774675.1 Scedosporium minutisporum
TTATAAGATTTAGTATTGAAACGGAGCAGTGCAGCCTGCTCGATCACTACAAGAGTGAAATAAAAGAAAGAAAATAAATAGTTAAATAGTTAGGAATGGTTTCTGTAAGAAGCTGCTGCAACTCCTCCTATAGGAATGGTAATGGGATGTCGGAATAGTTGATTAACGGGAATAGAGCCGAATCACAACGAAAGGAGGCTTCCAAATAGGGAGAAGCCCAGAATCATATAAGTGTCTAATACTAGACACTTGGGCACATAAAACAAGTAGTGAGGTTGTCCGGAGTCACTACACAAGATGATCTATGAGAACAAGTAAAAGAATGTTAATTGATAATAAAGAGTAATTAGTAAAGATGATGCTTATGAAGCTTATTGTTCCCCCCCGATGAGAGGAAAGAAAAGAAATAGTAAAATGCTATGTCCAATAGCATAGAATAACATTTTTCCGCCTCCTCCTGACTCCCAATACCGCTTTCGTCCTCTCAGCACCACTGCGCACAGATGTGCACCTTCTACACTGGAGTCACCTTTTTCACCATCACAGTATCATTGGTTGTCCACCCATTATCGGTTGCTGTAAAGTGCTAGCTCTTAAAAGAACTCAAATCTCGTGGAAACCACTGTTGTTGGACTGATTTTCCCTTGAAAATAACCAATGGAGGAAGGGCCTGGCCAGTTGCTGAGTGTCACGACCAGGCCAGGCCAAAGAGTCGGCCGGGCGGTCTGCGACGGCAGAATGCGGAAACTACGGAATAATGATAAACCGCGCAGACTAATTAGAATAAGTGGCTGGGGTAGCCAGCGACTTGTGCGGCTTCCGGCAGGGAGTCGACAAGTCGACGGGCG
Source organism: Scedosporium minutisporum (assembly GCA_034774675.1). Lineage (NCBI taxonomy): Eukaryota > Fungi > Ascomycota > Sordariomycetes > Microascales > Microascaceae > Scedosporium > Scedosporium minutisporum. Next base: position 849 of record SJVG01000525.1, read on the forward strand.
ACTTCGCTACTTTCACTAAGGAATCGCCGGAGGCATTGGCGACCCTGAGAGAAGAGATGGAAGGATCACGCCTATATAAACTACGGAACCCACCTGGTATCTAGTTTGTTCTTCCATACTCTTCAGTAGTCAATTCAAGTACAACTACACCCCTACACTTGAATACGCACCTCATACCTACACCTTGTGAATATTGATCGACTGCCTCGCTTACCTCAAACAGGCCCTAACAATCCTGATACCTTCTGTATTCCATTGATCAACCGGACCCCAGTGTTAGGATCGTAACACTGAGATGCACTCAATGAATGAAGTCTAGAGCCGAGATCCAGGCTGTCTTTTGGATTGAATGCCTTTCTGCACTTCCCAGAACTAGCCCATTACCTATATGGCTTTCCATTCTCCCTGTCTCGTCCATATTCCATCTATTTCCTTGTAATATTAGGAAGTTGGAAGTGTTGGAACCGGGGCTTTATTACCTCAGTTCTGGCACCATTAACACGGGCGGAATCGATGGATTTGCATCTCATAGTCTTAATAGATGGATTCCTTTTCAAAAAGCCTTCCATCCACCTTTTTCCAAGTGGTTGTGTCTCCCTGGGTTCTGAGAATCCTTTCTGCAAAAGAGCGAACTTGTGCATGGGTTGGAAGTCCTAGAGCCCCTTGGGTCAGAACCCATGATGTTAAAAGGGTTTCTTGGGAAGTTCTGAGTCTCTGGAAGCTGGAATAGGCGTCCTTTCTTGGCTGATGGCCAAGAATACGGTTTCTGATGGTTGTTCTTGGAATACCCCATTCCTTGGCGGCTCTGGGGGTTGGCATCCCATTTGCGATAGCATCGAGGGCATCCTGAAGGTCTCCTTCTGTATAGGACTTCATATTTAGTAGGGGAAGCTGTACATATAATTTGAAGTGGATTGGAATTGGGATGGTGGAGGAATTGCAGTTAAAAAATGGGACATGTTGAAATGGCGGTGTGGAATTTGGGGTGGCCAAAAGGGGGAAGTGGCCAAGAGGGGGGGCTCTGACTTACTATTTCTTTTCTTTCCTCTCATCGGGGGGGAATAACAAGTTCATCGAGCTTCATCATTGTTAGTCACTCTTTATTATCAATTGACATTCTCTTACTTATTCTCATGAACCATCTTGTATAGTGACTCCAGACAACTTTACTACTTGTTTTGTGTGCCCAAGTGTCCAGTGTTAGACACTTACATGATTCTTGACCTCTCTCTATTCAGAGGTCCCTTTTTTTTCGTGTTCTTCCATTGTTTCCATTGATCAACAGATCCGACATCTGTCCATTCCTGTAGGAGCTTTGCAGCGGCTTCTCGCAGGAACTGTTACAGACCATTGACCACCCCTATTTCCTTTTCATCTATGTGATGAGCAGGTAGGCTGCACTACTCCGTTACACTAGCTGTGCTGTATTAGACCTAGATATTACGATCCTGATACTAGGGTCTAGTTGATCGATGGAATACAGTAGTGTAAGGGCTGTGGGTGCCTGTTGTGAAGTAAGTGAGGCAGTCGAACAGTATTTACAAGCAGTAGGTGAGAAGTGTGTATTTAAGTGTAGGGTTCGGTTGTTCCTTGAATGGACTACTGGAAGTCCTGTAGGGTAAACTAGATAACATGGTAGAACATGTAGTTTATATAGACCTTCTTCCCTCTAAGCCTTCTAGGTCGATTAGTACTCATTCCTGGCTGATCGGAACCGATCGGCAGGCGCTCAGTGCGATCACAGGGGTGATCGCCGCCGATCACCCACGGTCGGGCAGCTGTACGCAGCCGCCTCACGAGTGTGGTTCTACCGCGTCTCACCACTTCCTTTACTATATAAAGGTCAGCCCGTGACACTAGAATTAATTAGGGATTAATTCAGGACTAGTTATAAAGTAATTTAAGATTAATTTACAAATCTCTATAGTTATTCTTTTTAGTTACTAATAAGCCCTCTTATAAGAATAAAATATAGAATACTATCTATAAATAATATAAATATTTAAAAATTTAAAATATATAAAGAAGAATTTAAGCTTTCTTTTTTTTATAAATTAGTCTTTAATAGCTACTTCTTAATAGGTCTACTAGTAAAATTATTAGTTTTATTAATAACTTATTTTTAATAAAAACCTAATTAGTTAGTAATTAATTTAGAATTAACTTTATTAAATAACTTACTTCTAGGTCTTTAAGATTAAGGAGAATATAGTTATTATTAGGATAATAATAGTTCTAGGACTGGGAGCTCTGGAAATTGGTTATTTATTAGCTGTATTAAATTGATCTGGGATTGATTAGGGAGTAATTACCCTTGATGGAAGGAATTTTAAGGATTAGCTTTTTGTAGGTTTTGGTTCCTATGTAGCTCACCTGACCAGTGACCCATAGGTCGGTTGATGTTTCCGCAGTTCAACCGACCTATGGAAATTCTTACGTAAACCCCTGCGAAAACAGGCTGACCTCAGGGGTCATAGGTCAGTTGACATGCGACCTCGGAGGCACCGAAAACTAGCGACCAGGTTCAATTCAATCAATTCAATCAGGAACCATACAGGCGGTGCTGGCCCGTCACTTTCGTTTCAGAGGGTAGATCTAGTGTTCAAGTGTCTCATGAATCATCTTGGACTGGCGGCACAGCCTGGTATGGAAGCAATCGAAGAAAGGCGACCCACAATAGTAGCAGTAGTGATATGGTGGACACCACACGAAAACCAGAGACTTATACTAAGATACCAGGTGAGTTTGCTTACTGGAAGACCTTTCTGCCGACTAAGCTACTATAACCGGAGGCGAGTTTAGTCTCAGCCACGACTGACCGGAGCCATGTAAAGGCGGCCTAAAATGTGGTCTGCTGAACGGTCGATCTGAGAAAATCCGCAGTTGGCCACCCCATTCGTACTCCGTCCTTCCATTTTCGCGTCACGTCTCACCAACATACCGTGACTAACATCTCTAGACCAATGATTTCCCAGTTCTTCCCACAGGGTATTACAGCAACGCCGACCCAGCGGCTCCCGAAGTGTGATTCGTATGCAGTGCCCTGAATGCCGTCTCGGAAAGCCACTCGCCTACAATCTTAGCCTGTTCGCGATTCAAGGTTTCTATCGCAGATGGGGGAGTAGCGTAGGAAAAGGTATCGGAGAAAGTGTTTCCTCCTGGCGCCGCATCCAGAATACTTCTCTCCTCATGATCGCTTGCTCTGGACATATTCCGGGCATTTCCGCTGGCCCCAATCATAGTAACGGGATCTTTTTGCCAGTCCTTTGTTAGACCTGAGGGGCTTTGGGTCGTAAATGTAAAGTCATCATCGTCACCCTCATCATCCTCTATAGGGTAAACGAGACGCGATGATGCTGATGCCATTGGAATGTTCAAAGGTGATTCCTCGTCTCCTAGAAAGTAGTCAATATCGTCAGATCCGTTGCGTTCCAGCCAAAGCAAAAAACCAGGGTGAAACTTGCTGCTGTCCCGAAAGAAATCCTCAAGGTTTTGAGAAGCCTTTTCTTCTTCGCCGACATGTCTCTCTTCTTCTTTTGCTTCGCCTTGTCTCCCACTTCTTACGCTTGCGCTTCTGTCTCCCTCCACGTGTGGTCGGTCCTGGCCCTCTTCTTCGCCCCCTTCTCGAACACAAGTCTAGGATTAGCAATGACGAAGGCGGAGTGCAGATCAATACTTCTGTGAACCATCATCATGAAGAATGCTGATGCGCCCGCCTACGAATCCAAGAACCACGAATGACTCGGGGCCACTCGGGGACACCACCAACAGCATAGCCCCTCCGCCAGACCAAATATCACATGGTTAGACTCTGGGATGAACACTTACGATGGTGCATCGTATGGAATTCGTCAATTCTGCCCGATCGTTTTTGCATCAGACGATGGCACGGTTAGGCTCCGGAAGCTGAACCAGGCAGGTGCAGATAAGTGTAGAGGCCTCTAGTATAGCCCGGGGTACAGAGGGCTTTCGGTGCTACCGCATCGAGCTAAAATCGCGACGCACAGGTGTCCAGGCTATCACACCATCCCAGCTAGCTTGTTCATTGTCACTCCGACGGCTGTGATGAGCGATGAAGGGTTCGGGGGGTCAAAGCGAGCACCATGGCGGCCGGCCAACTTGGTATACTTGGAATATGTGGCCCCGAGTCTTTCGTGGTTCTTGGATTCGTAGGCGGGCGCATCAGCATTCGAGCTCAGACTTCTGAGCCCCGTCTAATAACCCATGCACATACATTGAGACATCTGACTTCAAAATATCCAAACCGTGAATTCCACTATTATTTGCGAGTTGAACCTTCACCCTCGCGGAACGCGCGAACTAAGCCGGATGAATAGTCAACTCCCACTCCTCCCGTTGCTGAGCCTCTCATCACACGCTAAGTAGGGTCTAGGGAGCCTACGCAGCTGAAGCGGCGCCATCGTTCCGGATTTGGGTGACGACGGCCATGGAATAAGACTCGAATACTAGATGGGGCTTATCCAGGCTATGCAATCGGCGGAAAGCAACGGCTTTGATAAGGTGCCACAGAGGAGGGTTGGGCAGAGAGTTCTCGAATATGGGCGGTCCCCCGCCACCCGGCAACATCGTCGCTGGCTAGCACCGGAGCTAGTCTCGATCAGAGTACGAAGTAGCCTATCCGCAAACCAACGACTGCGGACGTAAGGGTGATAAGCAGAAAGCCAAGCACTGACCAGGCTTTGTGGTGAGGCCTGGGCATCTCCGGCCCCACAGATGTCTCAATTCTATCCAATGCTTGGTCCGGAATGCCAGTTCAAGGGACTTGGGAGTTGGGAGCGGGTCCACGTGCCTTTCCCTCTTCCGTTTACTTGTTCTCTTCAGTTGCGGCTGAACGGGGGTGGGTGTTTTTAAGCTCTGGAAAGCTGGAACAAAGGCCTCCCAAGTGGACAACGGCTCAAGCGAAACCGCTTATCTTCCTCCCATTCCACTACTTGTCCACCATTGCTTAAACTCATCAATAAAGCTATGTAAACCGACTTTACGTCCTCCCTTGCGTCATTTACATGCACCTCAACCTCTGGCTTCTAGCTGCCTAATGCAAGTGGCGTAGACAAGTTCCAATAAAGCCAATATCTTATCTATATTCTGGCGTAATTTCGAGAGAACTAGTCACAAAGAAGGGGGCATGTTACGACCCTAACGCTGGCTCGCAGCTGATGTTGCGGTTGTGGGTGCCTGTTCTGAAGTAAGGCAGTCAAGTACGGAGGCTCTCGCTAGGCAAAAGAAACATCAGGGAAGCTGGCCATTTCGACACTGTTAGTGGGCGAATACGCCGTCTGTGTTGTGCTAGGGACGCTGGGAGCAATACCGGAGATATGCGAACGATATTTGATGCCTTGGTCTCATTGGAAGGTGCTTGGAGAGGGCTCACTCTCACACACGCTAAGTACGGTCTAGCGGACCTGTGCTGGCTGGGGGGGCGCCACCGCCCCGCGTAGTAGCGGCCACGGAATACCCGGATACTAGATCCGGCCTATCCAGGCTACGCCATCGGCGGAAGGCAGCGGCTTTAACGCTGTGGGTAGTGGCGGTGGGCGCCCGGCTAGCGATGTCTGCACACGGGGACTATCACCCTACCCGTCGTCTGACTAGTTCATATTAAACAACTGGTCTTACAAGTGGTCCTGCACCAACTCCCTGTACCCAGGAAAATTTTCGCTGTGCTGGACACCGCGGTGGAGAAGGGAATAAATAGGAGGGAACTGGAGTGTATTTTATTTCGACGTTCCGGTTCTAACTACAAATTAGAAGTGAGTCGGCAAGACTGCTACTCCCGGCTGCCTCTTTTACGCTTCTTTTGATATCCAGCCCTTTCTGATTTCCCGAGCTGTTTTTAACTTCTCTTAGCTCCTGCTAAATAAACATCGAATCTGGGCCGATCAATAACTTTCGGAGGAGGATATACGATGGGCGTGTTGCTGAGAATACTAAGGAGCTGGATGGGGCTAGTGCTTCTGTAGAGCGACTGGCCAACCCCTCTCTAGAAGGTTGGCCTGTAGGCTTGGCAGCTGTGTCTTTCTAGGCAAGGATTGACTAGCGGGAGCGCGGAAGAGAGGATCCATCCTGATGCTGTCCCCAACCTAGTAAGTACTTATATGCAGTCGCCTCCCCTCCCTAATTAGAGCCTCTTGCCCGTCGCTATCAAGACAACAACGGACGATGGATACCAAAGAGAATACACGCGATAACGGCCGCGAGGAATCTGGCCCTACGACACGAACGGGCTTAGGCGAAGCGAGGGATGGTGGACAACAAGCGCAGTCATTCGAGGCGCAAATCATGTCTCGGGTGGACTGCCTTCAGTCACGAATTGATAGATTGGAAACAGAAATATTCGGGCTAATCGGCCAACTCCGAGAGTTAAACTGGCAGCAGAGCTTGCAGCAAAGATCCCTTCATAACCTTGACATGTTGTTCGTTTTATTGTACTTTCCGGGTGCAAGCTTCCCGGGTAAGTAGAACACCCCTACGCTATTGAAACATTAAACTAAGATGTTGCTCAGGATCTGAGGAACCGGAGTCAGATCAGGGGATGGGTTAGATTTTTCACCTCTTCCAGGGAATATGCAAGAAGAGAAAAAGATCTGATAATGTCGGTTAACTGATAATGGAATAACTATAAGCCTCCTCTCTTTAGCAGATTAAGTACTCTATAAAATGATCTTCATTCCTTCCCTTCTTTTGTCAGGTAGGACAATATGACTTCATTAGAAAAGCTTGAAGGATGATTGTGAGAAGGTTTGGTTTGGATGATTGAGAGCGCTCTTTACGCAAATTATTGACAGTCCCACCCAACCGCGACTCTTTCATTGGCCCAGGCTGAAGCCAATTGAGCATAGTTTCGATACGCACTAGTATCAAAATGGTCTTGGAGGCCAGCGATTCGACGTCGTCCACTAGGGCGTCTGAGGTCGCCGCTTGGGCCGTCGCCGGCTGAAGACATATTACACAGAGCACTCAGAGCGCCAGGGATGGAGGCTAGAGAGCGTCAAGAGAGACATAACCCAACGCCTTCGGCCAGTGTTTCGAGTCACTCCCCGGCCTCAGCCGGCATGAGTGTAGAGCTCTCAAACCTAACTCGCCTGGGAAACAGAGCTCCCGGCCAATCCGCCCGTGTTGAGGACGAAAATTCGGCGCACAGAACCCCTTTCTACGCGAAGAACGCCAAGTCTCCCATGACGCCAGGCTCGGCTAGTATTTGGGGGCCCGAGGAGTTGAACCGGCAGTACGACTTGCTGCAAATATCAGTTCACACCCTTGACACATTCGTCGCTTCATCGTACTTTCCGGACGCAAGCTTCCCAGGTATTTCTCCTGCTGGGCCACGCCGGAAATACGCATCACCCCTTTAACGCGCTTGACAGTCTGGGAAAGGCATGGCACGACTTTGGATCCCAGAATTACAGGAAAGGAGGAACCCTAGGCCAGGCGGCGGAGGCCGGTAATAACTGAGGAGGCATCTTGGGGGATGTCGGCATCGACAGAGAGGACGACTACGGAACATGTTCCAAGTAAACCAAGCTGCGTTAGCCGGCCGCTGGCTTTGACCCTAAGGACTCTTCATCGCTCATCACTTGCCTCCACCTCTCCGGCTTCTGCGGCCGTCGGAGTGACAATGAACAAGCTAGCTGGGGTGATGTGATAGCCTGGAGACCTGTGCGTCGCAATTTTAGCCCGTGGAATCTGTACCTCGATGCGGTAGCACCGAAAGCCCTCTGTACCCCGGGGTAGGTTCAGCTTCCGGAAGGCTAACCTGAGGGTTCGTCCCAGAGTCTAACCATGTGATATTTGGTCTGGCGGAGGGGCTACGCTGTTGGTGGCGTCCCCTCTTTCCCACGAGTGGCCCCGAGTCTTTCGTGGTTCTTGGATTCGTAGTCGGGCGCATCAGCATTCGAGCTCAGACTTCTGAGCTCCGTCTAATAACCCATGCACATACATTGAGACACCTAACTTCGAAATATGAACATCATGAATTACACCTATTACGTGAGAGTTGAGCCTTCGCCCTCGCGAAACGCGCGAACTAAGCCCGGATGAATATTCTCCTCTGCCACCCAGTCATCGGGAGTCAACTCCCACCCCTCCCATTGTACTCTGTAGTAGGTCTTCTTTCCCAATGTTTGTTTTGCGAGTAATTTCTCGACTCTGTACTGGTTATCCGACGGTACCACCGGACCAGGGCGTGAATATTCTTCCTTCCTTCGACGGTTCCCTGGAGACTTGGCAACACGGCTCTGAGGAGGCTGCTGCTGGCTCATGGGTGCTTGGGCCCGCCGCGTACGAGGCTGCGCAATGCCTAGGACGAGGTTAAGATTCGTGCAACCAAAACCATACGTATCACCTACCCTTACGGACTAGCCTTCGTCGTTCGGGGACTAGCGATTCTGTGCGCCTCCTGCGAGTTTTGTCTCCGCATCTACTAGGGACGGTAATGTTTATTGGATATTCATCGAGCGAGTTCTGGCCTCCACCCACCCGAAGGTTGGTGGCTGCTACGTCGTCTCCGTATGGTCGAGCGGTGATATCTTTCAATGAGCAGTTTGGCTCGCTTTCTCCCCAAATCGGGCACAGGGTCAGGGCGCCGGCAGCCATCAAGGCGATATCATTCGATGTTGGAGCTGTATCGCGATAGTAAGACGGGGCACCCCAATGCTTCCTTCGGTGCTTTAACTTACCCATGCTTTCTCCCTCGGCTGGGAAGAGTAGTATTGTATTCAAATCCATTTTGGCGCGAGTGTAACTCTTGTAATATTGCAAATATAGCGTTGAGAGAGGAGCGACGGGACCAACAAGACAAGAGAACGAATAATATATGGAATCGTTCTATGCCGACAAGAAACGAGCAATAGGGCCGGACGGATGAGGTTCTCGGAGGTTCCCCGTCTCTAGCGCTGGCGCAAGTGTGCATGACGGACTATGCTGAAGACTTCATGATGGTGGTCCACAAAAGTATTGATTTGCACTCCGCCTCGTTATTCGTTATTGCTAGTCTCGAATTGTTGGTTGAGCCCGTCTAGAACTACTTTCACCACCTACTTAAAACGTGGAGACAGTTCGCTTATCCTAACCTACGATCAAAAGAACCTTGAAAGCCCCTCATCGGTTAGCGTAGGTTTTTCACACCGCTACCACATCGCCTATACGGCTCTGGACCACACATGGACTGATTTACTGAAACAGCTCTATAATAGTTTATGAACTAGCGCCAGCGAAGGATTCGCGTCGATCTCGATCGCCATGGGTGACTTCGCTCGGAACCCAGGAAAATTTTCGCTGTGTCGGACACCCATGGTGGAGACACTCTGATTCTGCGTGTTGTGTTCATTACCCTCTAGTCTGCCGAATGATGTAATGAGCCTTAACACCAGTTGAGTCCAGAATGCTGAGCTGAGACATTGAATCGAGGCGACTCTGCCACTGCAGGAGGAATGAGACGTCGGCTATCGCCGTGGTCACCCATGGCGATCAAAATCGTCGCGGTGGTGTTGTCTACCTCCCGCGGCATTCCGCTAGGCTAAGATGAGGATTGAAGGTGCCATAGGTTGACATTTGGATTACGATTACTGTTTTTTAATAATATATGTTACTGTTCTACTATGAACTGAGGCGCTGGGGGCACGGCCTTTACAGCCTACGAGGGTAGGGAAATAGATAATGCAGAGATTTGGCACGTAGAAGATATTGTTATCTTCGAGCTTGGAATATCTGGTGTAAAATCGATTTAGTTGTATCGGAGCAGAGAAACTTAAGGGAGTTCGTTGGTCGGCTAGAGAGCGAGGTCTAAAGATGCAGGGATGAGCTGCTAGACAGCCACCTGAAGTGAAGCGCGAGATATAGCAGCGTGTGCGAGGGGAGGCTGCAGTCAGTCAAGTAGTTGCCACCACGGCAGTCAAGTGCCTCTTGAACACGTCGACGCGATTAAAGGACTTCAACCTGAAGCGATCTCTTGCAGAATATAGAGGGGGCTTACACTCAACACAGCTATTACTTCCTGCAGCGACGACGACGGCACCATGGCGGCTCACCAGAAGAAATATTGGGCATTCGACACTGCAAAACCTTTGCAAAACCTTTTTCCGTGGATCGACACGAGCAGATCCATCGTTGTTGAATTGATGAAGCCGAGGAGCACACAGGAGATCTACGTATTACTACAGACCATACGCCCCGGCACTGGTTTTACTTTTGGACTAAGCACGACGCCTATGCGTCGCCAATTCCCGGCCATGGGACATAAACAAGATTGCCGCCGCCCTCGTGCCAATCGATCGCTTCGCCGACTGTATTTGGGCTCGATGTAGCAGCACGAAAGCCCTCTGTACCTCGGGGTATACTCGAAGCTGGACTACTCTATTGCTACCTAACCGTGCTATCCTCTCATGCAAAAACGAACTGCCCCCATTCGGGCAGAACGGTAATGGTGGCGTCCCCGTCTTTCCCACGACTGGCCCCGAGTCCTTTGTAGTTCTTGGATTTGTGGGTGGGCGCAGTCTGTGCTGTGCTAGGGACGCTAGGAGCAACACCGGAGATATGTGAAAGATGACTGACGCCTTGGTCTCATTCGAAGGTGCTTGGAGAGGGCTTGCTCTCATCACACGCCAAGTATGGTCTAGCGAATTTATGCTAGCGAAGAGGCGCCGCCGCCCCGCGTGATGGGGGCCACGGAATAGGACACTAAATCCGGCCTATCCAGGCTCGCTATCGGCGGAAAGCAGCGGCTTTAACGCTATGGGCATGGCGGTGGGCGACCGGGCTAGCGCTGGAGGTGTCTCTACACCGGGACTATCACCCCACCCCTAGGATAAGTCGTCTAACTCGCTCATTATCACTCGGGCCTGCCTCATCAGGTTACGGAAGTGTAGGAAAGTGATGAGCGGAAGACGAAGTCAACACCATGGCGAAGAGATTGCGCACGGGAACATGAACAGCGTGTACGTATCTTCGTGTGGAAGGATAGATCGTGTGCATCGATATGGTACTCGACCTTCCAGTACGTTTCTTGCGACACCGCACCACGCTCGTTCAGTTGTATGCCCATCGCTAACAGCAAGACAGCTAGCATCGCCAATTCACACGACAACTCCTCGCCCTAAGAAACAACCCTGGCCAGAGCTGCTGGACGAAATGATATCTTATCGGGCCGACGGCCTTCCCTTCCACAAAGTTGGGCTCAGCTCCGTCGCTCAGAATCTTCCTGCTTAGGAGCTTGGCACTATCACTTCGGTTCACGGAATCCTGGTTCTCAAGTGGAAGTTAACTGCCCAAAATGTAGACACCCAATGTCTTCCGATGTTTATGTTGCGCATTCCCGGAAATGCAAAACCCGGCAGCCGTTGACACTCGAACCTCTAGGAAGAGAAGAGCGAGGCATAGCACCGAATTTTCGGAAGCAACCTGTTGAGGGTAGTAATGTCGGCTGCCAACAAGTAGCGCCGACACCAGACCTGTTAACCCAGATCGTAAGGCTTCGGGATGCTAACATATTGGAAGATTGATCTTGATTTCAAGCGTGCTCTCTCATCCAGAAAGGTTTGACACGACTTCGTCGGCACCAAAAAACGCCTAGCAAAAGCGGCGATGGATATGGAATGCCCAAAGTGTGAAAAGAAAATGTGTTCCACTACATACCTCACACATCTTTCGCAGTGCGGAATCTCGCTGCCACCAGCACCTGCAATTGCACCTTTGCCTATCAACCGGTATATGGCCTCTACCCTCTTGCCAATTGGACGTTGCATTAACTCGACATCTAACTTTAGGCCTGCCATCCCACAGCAGGGGTGCCCCTCCAACCTACCTACTCCATCATACCCTGCCGACCCCGGCTCAGACGATCAAGGTCCCATATCCCTTCAGCACTCTGTCCGATCTACAGCTGAGCAGCAGTTACCACCGCGGGCCCATTTGATGGCGGTTGACTCGACATCTAACCCACAGGAGCCGGAGTGCTCCTCCCACCCGCCGGCCATTAACGTAGAAACTAGCTATGCTCCGGCTCCTCCTAACGCATACCATGGACACCAAGAAGTGGAAAACGGCAACCCGCTGCCGACATCCAACCGTCTCAATAAACAGGCCTGCCCGCCTCCATCATCCTGAGACACTGTAATAGATCCTCCAATTTATTATGGGCCGGTGAAAGAAATGGATGACGACATTTAAGTTTGACGTTCTCTAACCCCAACTGCGACGCCGAACAGCACAGGCACGCATTTTATCGATGTCGAACACCGCGCCCCCGGACAAAACAAAGTAAATCGGCAACAACTCGACATCGGCGGCCAACACACAAATATCGATTCTCCCAGCGATACTGAGGTTTGTTTGGGGGGAAGGGGAAAGAAGGTCGGACGGCATAGCCGCTATAAGTTGGGTTAGGCGAGTATACGTACACGCTGTTCATTTTCAATGACTGAGGAGGCATCTTGGGGTCTTGGTTGATCGACAGAGAGGACGGCCGTAGGACATGTTCCAAGTAAACCAAGTTGCGTTAGCCAGCCGCCGTGGTGCTGGATTTGACCCCAAGAACCCTTTATCGCTCATCATTTGCCTCCACCTCTCCAGCTTCTGCGGCCGTCGGAGTGACAATGAACAAGCTAGCTGGGGTGGTGTGATAGCCTGGAGACCTGTGCGTCGCGATTTTAGCTGTCCAACCGCGGAATCTGTACCTCGACGCAGTAGCACCAAAAGCCCTCTGTACCCTGGGGTATACTAGAGGCCTCTGCACTTATCCTGCACCTGCCTGGTTCAGCTTGCGGAGCCTAACTGTGCCATCATCTGATGCAAAAACGATCTGCCCCCATGGCACGTCAGCATCTCCACCTGCTGAGTGTTCGTCCTAGAGTCTAACCATGTGATATTTGGTCTGGCAGAGAGGCTACACTGTTGGTGGTGTCCCCGTCTTTCCCACGAGTGGCCCCGAGTCATTCGTGGTTCTTGGATTCGTAGGCCCATGTACATACCTTGAGATATCTGACTTCGAAATATTTAAATCGTGAATTACACCTATTATGTGCGAGTTAAACCTTCACCCTTGCGGAACACGCGAACTAAGACTCTGATCCTGCCTGTTGTAGTCATTACTTAATTTCTCACAACTGTATAGGGACTGTAGTCTGCCAAATGATATAAAGAGCCTTAACACTAGTTGAGTCCGGAATACTGAAGCGAGACATTGAAAATCTAGGCGACTCTGCCACTACAGAGTGAGTGAGAATCGGTCAGGTAGTTCAGCACTCAGGTGCTCAACAACACTACCACTACATCCTGTAAGTGCCCGGCACCATGCTTGTTGTACGTTTCGGACACTCTCCTTGACAGAGACTCTCGCTAGGCAAAAGAAATATCAGGGAAGCTGGCCATTTTGACACAGTCAGAGGACGAATCCGCTGTCTGTGTTGTACTAGGGACGCCGGGAGCAACCGGAGATACATGAAAGATGACTGACCCCTTGTCTCATTGGAAGGTGTTTGGAGAGGCTCACTCTCATCACACACTAAGTAGGGTCTAGCGAGCCTACGCTAGCTAAAGAGGCGCCATCGTTCCGGATTTATGTGATGACGGCTGTAGACCCGGATACTAGATCGGGCCTATCCAGGCTATGCAATCGGCGGAAAGCAACGGCTTTAACAAGGTGCTACAGAGGAGGGTTGGGCAGAGAGTTCTCGAATATGGACGGTCCCCCGCCACTCGGCAACATCGTCGCTGGCTAGCACCGGAGCTAGTCTCGATCAGAGTACGAAGTAGCATATCCGCAAACCAACGACTGCGGACGTAAGGGTGATAAGCAGAAAACCAAGCACTGACCAGGCTTTGTGGTGAGGCCCGGGCTTTCGCACCACTTCCGTCTAGGCGCTAGCCGAATCTCCGGCCCCACAGATGTCTCAACACGTCTGCGCCGCACCAATGACGCCGCCAGCAGACCGTGTCCGCTAATCAAAGAGATCAACAGCCGACCGAAGTTGCAAGTACTTGAGTCCCGTATCTTCAGGCTGCCCTATTGCGAAACTCTTCTGGAACATCAGGTAACCCGCTCGATAGATAGAGATGCAAAGCCAGAGCCCGCGCCGCCCAGGGTTCACCATGTGCAGATTCTCAACCCAACCACTCTGGCAGACCCAATGGGTAGCTACCTTGTCGGACATCGGTGCTGCCTGGATTAGCGTAAAGTATGCTTGGTCCGGGGTGCTGGATGCTCGGATGTCAATGACCACATAGTACGCCAACTCATACAGGTTGACGGTAGCTTGTAGCGGGGCGTCTGCGAAAAAGAGCACATCTTCGCAGTCGCCGTCAGCGAGGCAACGTTGACACGCCTCTAATTCTTCTCCGGCTATTGTCAATCCTAGGCAGCTGAAGTCGCGGTTTTCGTAACAGGCTGCACAAGGGCCTCGAATGGAAAACTGGAGCCACCTGTTAGCAAAGAGTTGTACAGATTCTGTGGGGTCACACAGACCATCGTATTTGGATTTCCAACTTGAGTGAGCTTTCAACAGCAGTCTCGTTAATTCTTTGCTTATATTCGAGGGTCACTTGCCCTTAGCCCGCAGGTGACGAAGAAATGTCGACGACGAAGCGCCCAAGCCCCGGAGTACCCTCGTCGCTTTTATTGTCTTAGCTGTGGAACCGACATCAATTGACCCAGATCGGCTTCAGCTCCCCTCTCAGCGGCTCCATTACCTAACAATACACTCATCACATATTATCTTCTTCCTCACTTGCCCTCCTATTTTTTTACTTTCTTGCTTTTTTTCCTTTTTTTTTCTAACCAATTCCGGGCACCCACCCCCCAAAGCCCCCCATTTCCACAGATGTGAATCCGTCTACATTATGAGGGCGTGCCTGGAGCGGAGGGTGTACCTCGACCATTGATGCTGAACCCGCACACTCCAGCGCGTCGCCAAACCTCCACCGATGGCACTATTTATTGAGGGCTCACAGATCAATCGAAGTGGCCAATCGGATGGCCCAGTGCCTGATCAGTAGGGGATGGTTTAATACGACAGTCTGCCGCCACGCATGCTGTGCTTGCCCGTCTGCCCCGGGCTGGTCTGTTTCCGGATGGGGAAGGATTCGGGGGGTGGAAAAGGCCATGTCTCCCTTGCCTCTCTGCCTCCTTTACGCCGAATGGCTGATGGACCTGCCCGTAGGAGGTCGATGCAGCAGTTTACATTATCACCTGGAAAACGACGACTCGGCCGATCCAGTGACATAAGGCTGTATTTAAGGGCTGCACTAATGGCATTTATTAACTCTTAACGGCTGCATTTTTCAATCTCGCTTCCCCACATTCTACCCCGGTAAATTGGCTACTATCAACAAAAGGGGGCTTCCATTCTTTTACCTAAGAAAAACTTTGCGCGTAATCGAATCTAATATTTGGTAAACGCTGTGGGAATGGCTTACTCCTGCATGTACAACTTCATTCAGGCCGGTGGTGGCACGAGCTAATCGAGGGTTGTCCTCTCGAATTTTCCTCGCCGCCTCTGCTAGGGTCGACCAAATTTTGCCCAGGTCGTTTCTAGGGTGTTGAGTATCAGCCGTCTACAGCGTGGTGGAGGGAATGCCACATACACAATCTGCTCGACAATACCCAAGAGTATAAGAAGAAAAAAGGGCGACCCGCTCGACAAGACTTTCCATCTCCGGCCCAGCTTCCGACGCCTTTCCGCCTCGCGCCTTAACGCGAGGAGATCCGAACGCGGCTCCTGAGTAGTCATGTAGATGTCCATTGCGACGCTCCCGTGGCGGTAGTACTGCTCCCTGTGAAGCCGCCCGGTATCCCTATCGGATATAATGATAGCCTCGAGGGACTCAAACAGTTGTGTCAACTGGACGTAGGCTAGTCTGCTTAGAAGGTTTGTGCCGTACCTACCCATCAACACGGCATCCAATGCTTAAAACGCGGAGACGACGCGGGGATCCGAGCTAGTAATACCCGTTGGCAACGTCGCCACGGCGAGCACAGGCACCCAGTCTATTATGATTGCTTCGACGGTAGTGGCTAGGAAATGGGCGGCGTCCAACCTTATGAGCGAGCTGGAGGCGGAGTTTATCGTCTGCCCAGAGCTCCAGGCACTTCTTTTCTTGGCCTGGCCGGTCGAGGTGCTTGGCCACCTCGCACGCTTCGTGTTTGTTCTAGTGGCGCCTATTGGCCGGCTAGAGTCGCTGGCGCCTTGCATGCGCGTGTCATGTTGACAGCCGCCATCATCATCAATGTCCATTGGGTCGCCGGTTCTAAGGGTTTCCTCCCCGCTCGACATAACAACATCGATATCCATTGGGTCGGACATACAGAAAGGGGTCGTATGATTGGACCACACCGGCGACGCGCTATATGGACATCTAGGGGAGGACAAGCGGCGGAGAGCAGTCTAAAAGGGCAGATTCTCTGAGTCACTCGACGTACGAGCGCGCCAGTTGGGGCAGGCAGCCGCTCTTCTCGCCCATCGTCATATCTAACATTTCCTGAAGGGAGGGATGGACGTACCCAATGAGATGACAGAGATCGGACTTTTGCAAAAGGTGTACGCGTAATATCCGGCAACGCGTTGGCTAGGGCGCGTCGTCGTGAGCTGGCAAAGGCCAACCAATGGCTATCACGATTTTGCTGCCTGGCCGACTTGGTATTTATGGTTGGGGCAGAGGGGCAGGATACGCATGAGCATGAGATCTTGAGTATGCTGCTGCAGGTCGAGGGCCTGACGCTACGTGCTGCCCAAGCAACTCACAGAGGGCTGAGGTAGCAGATGACATCAAGTTTCACATTGGCCAGGCAGTATGTCCCACATAATACTATTAACTGGGATTTCTACGTCAATGGGTGGCAGAGGAGACGGACGCGAGGGTGAAGGTTCAACTCGCACATACTAGGTGTAATTCATGATATATTGTCGTTTCCGACAGTGGTTGGGACCAAGCAGCCTTGTCTTCAGCCTAGCCTGGTGTGATGGGGGGTTTGGCTAGGAGATTGGATTTGTGCAAAGTACTCTTCACTCCGTTGGTGCTCATATGTTCTAGTGTTTGAACAGCCCGAACACGCGACGCGAGGGTACAATCTATATATTGCGCCCCTAAGACGACGAATTTTGTCTTTTTACAGCATTGTGATAGATCCCCATGATTCAGGTTCTTGATGGATCACCAACGCGAGACCGACGTGAGAATACGGCGGCCGCGGTAGTGCGACCACCCTTATTCCCTCCTGATCGAGTCAACGTTCGGCGAATCACAGCAGTAGTGTACTTCGTCTAAATGGTTGGCTATGGGTGCTCCCATCCCCCACTATGACGCCCGTTCATAAACAGCGGGGTCATCTCGGAAATCGTCCCCGTTCAATGTTAGTGCCAGTCATCCAACTCACTCCCAGCTTTGACTTTGAATGCAAGTGTCGAAGCCAGAGAAGGGAGATGATACGATGCGGGGAGACATCAACTGATGGACTCTCAGTATTAACGACGACATTTTCTCTATCCCATCCCACCCTGCTGCCGGACCTTCTCGGCCGATACCTCCAGTTTTGGAGGTTAGAAATGATCGTCACATGTGGAATGTTTGTGAGCTTACCGAAACTTGCCGCAGTGCGACGGCAGCCCGAACTTTTTGCCCCCCACTGTACAAATAGTAGCGGCCGCCAGCCAGAAGCGGAGCCCTCCACATCTTGGACACCGTCAGAGCCGATGAGCGGACAGCTTCTGTACCTGCCCCTCTATATATTCAACTCTTCACCCCAAACAAAGCCGAAGCGCATACCACAATAGGCCCGCCAACCGCATCGATATGCCCGACATGGGACTCGAATTTATGCCCATGGATATCATACTTGAGATCTTTCAGTATTTTATACCCACCAAACATGAGGTTATAGTATGCTATACACCACTTAACAACTAGAAAAAGAACCCATTCCGAGAAGTACATAGTTTGATACTACTGAATAAACCTCTCAGCGATATCGTACATTAGCTCATCTATAAAAGGAAACGTTATGCTTTAGCTCCCACGTGCATTATAAGCTTCCTCTTTTCCTATAGAATCTTCGACAATAGACTTTAAAGATGATTCAGAAGGTTAAAATCATCTGGCACTATGGCCTCCTACAACCTGGTCTTTCGCTGCTCTTGTACTGTACTTCATTACGCGACGTTGGGAGAAGGGTTGTGAGCCGCCATTTTACCATTCTGGTCTGCTTGTAGGAGCTTGATCCTGCTGGTAAGGCCATTGGTGTTGGAGCGTCATTTGGATCTCTGGAATTGTAAGCTATCGCTGATAACACATATGCGTAAACAATATTGAATTAAATCCCTGCGGCGTTGTTTCAGAGTCTTTTTGTAACCGGTGGGCGTTGGTCCGGGGGGAAGGGGTTTGGAAGGGTGGTCTCTGTTTTTATGTACTTTGCTTGCGAAAACCGGAACCCGGTCTTCGTTCCCCGTTATCCCGGATCCCGTCTGCGCTGCTCCTCTGAGTTACGTGCTTATTTGCTTTAAATAGCACACAGGCTGTGCTCGTACCCGTGCCGCTGAGCGATGGGTGTGAATTTAGCGCAACGTCGGCGAGTCCCAAGATGTCGCAGCCCCATGACCAGCGCCACAGCATGACGCAAGAAAAATGGTACATGCACAAGCCACTACCCCCATTGCCTACGATATACGAAGGCGAAGCGAGGAGGCTTCCGTCAGTAAAGCCGCTGTTGCCCCTGTCGGT
The DNA here is from genome assembly GCA_034774675.1 of Scedosporium minutisporum. Classification (NCBI taxonomy): domain Eukaryota; kingdom Fungi; phylum Ascomycota; class Sordariomycetes; order Microascales; family Microascaceae; genus Scedosporium; species Scedosporium minutisporum. Next base: position 19,572 of record SJVG01000525.1, read on the forward strand.
GAGTAGACCGTTACGCAACAGCCCCCAGCACGAACTAGCAGTTTCCCTAAGATACGGCAAGCGACACTCGTCGCGTCGATGCACGCCCAGCACATACGCGACCATTTATTCGGAGCCATCATTTCCTCTACGTGGTAGGCCATGGAACTATATGCAAGCGGCTGAAAGGAACCGGGACCTCCTTTAATAACACCCCGTATGGAAGTAAATTTGCCAGTGTTTCATTAAATTTCATCGTCGTCCTCCAGCTTAGGGCTGTCGCCGCTTAACCCGTACACCTCGTAGTATTGCGAATGGAATTTGTCGTGTTTCGGAAGGGATCAAGTTCGAAGGCTCTAAGGCGGCGGTGTGGTCAAATAGCGAGGCATCGGATAGCGACGGCCGGTAAGGAGCTGATATGGCCTGGCTTCATGGAAAGACACAGTGTATCGAAGTCGGGACTAAACCAGATCGTCGGGTTCCGCCTGGCCATATTCTCTCAGCTAGGTTCTAGCAAGACATAACCAGCTGTCCCCAGAGACTCACTTGAACAAGGAGTGGCCGTTCGGATACCTGGAAGACGAAGTGATGCAGCCCATATTCTATCTGTCGCAGCTCAAAAGGCAATTTATCCATCTCCGTATAAATGTGTACGCTCCGTGGGCGCCATAGTAGAAGGTAGGGGAGTGTCTACAGCCAACCATTTCGAAGTACTGATATGATTCATTTCGCCTGCGGGAAGATATTAAGAACGCGTGTGTACGCTAGACTGATCGGATGACTGGCACCAGACGAGACCGGAGTTCCATGCTGTACCTAAAGGGGGTTCTAGTGCAGGTGCCTAGTCTAACATATCTTCGAAGACTGGAATCCGCAGATGAATGGAGGCGTCGCCTAGGAGACGATCATTGATGAACTCGCTTCCTGCCATCCAATGTTTACCATGATATTGTGCAGGCACGGTGAGGAATTTTCGAGTGTTGCTATCTAGAGCTGTGCAAAATTGAGAGCGCGTTCTGCTCGTTTGATGCGGCATATCAGGAAGTGGAAATTAGGCATCGTTCGGGCCTCAACTTCGATTTGCAATACTGAGAGCCTGATGTGAGGAAAAGACGGCCAACACTCGAGACAGATTAGAGTTGGGCACAAATGCTTAGTGTTGGGTGACACTGTAATAGAAACAGTCTCTAAGGCGATTCTTGTCGTTCGATTGACACTCCACCTTCACCCCCTTAGGTTATGTATTGTTAGATAGTATAATTATATAGATTGCTGAGAATATACGTTGTAATGTTTGTATACTATAGTGTATGTACCACTATGACATATAGATACGATATATATGTCTAGCGTTGCCCTGTCGTCAAACGCGTGATCCTTCTTGCACTCGGGTGGATCGCCAATGGCGCGTTCGGAGTATGGCACCAAAGGAGCACAGATCAGAGTGTCCCCATCCAGCCATATCATTAAGGGTAGTCACCCTAAACAACCTTCCCATGCCCCAATGAATTCCTCCATCTCTCAGGAGTTATGCCTTTCCATCTAACTTCCTACCTACCACACTTCCACACAACCTTCCTAGCTCCTTAAATCCACTCCAGCGGCGACGAAGTCAAGCTCATATATTACTCTTCTATGCTTCGATCGACGTCGCGTCCTTCATCTAGTCCCTGAGGCATATTCGACATGAAGCATCTGACCATCAATTGCCCCGGCCAGGACCCGTGTGAGAGGTACAGGCGATGCGTTGTGGACTATGCCTTGATTAGCCTGCGTATAGCAGTGAAGCGGGCGCCCCTTGCGATGTTGTCGAAGCTCTCACTGGCACTCCATCCCAAGCAAGCTTCAGGCGGTTCAATAGCCGACCGAAGTTGCAAGAGGTATTAGTCGCTCTCTCATTGTGAAATTCGAAATCCAGGTCCCGTGGAGGAGTTGGCAGTGCCAGCTTACTATCCGTCGCTGTATCAGGTATCCTAATCACTTCCGCTTCGCACGGCCTTTGGTTGAATGAAGCGTAGGCCGTGGACTACCTGCATTAATGCTCGCTGGCTTGGACATAGAAGCACCCCGGAGTGGTGTAGAAGTGTTGGCTCTCTCCATTAAGCGTTTACTCCGCCGGCACTCGGCACTCTGCAGAACAGTAGCGGAGGTCCTCAAGCGTTCGCTTCGTCGGACGGTTTCGGAGCTATCTAATCTGGGCAGGCGTCGCGATGTTCCGTAAGATTTGCACACTCTTGCTAGCCGAACTTGACCGAGACCTGCTGGCACAACATGTCGTGTATGCCTATCGCCTCTAGAGGACGGCTTTTTCTTGATTTGTAGCTGCCTCTGTTGTAGGTTGGAAGGGTTACCTCGGGACAACGCCACGCCGTTTAGCGGTGGAGATGCACTTCCGGGATATGATTCAGCTAATGGGAGACCCTCTCGAGTGGACGGAATGTGGGCGGGTGCTTGACTCAGTCCAGCAGGTGCCGGCGCTGCTTTCTCGCCAATCCCCCACAGCTTATTTGTTTGAGTTGAAAGGGAGTCGGTGCTCACTTCCTCAGGAAGCACCCCGCCCAGAGGCTTTTCCTGCTCCCACGACATCCCTGGAATTAGACCCCATTTCGCGTTCCACATTCCTTGCCCCTCCCATTTTTTTTTCACGTACCCGTAGGCTACGGTATTTATATTGTGAGGAGGCCTGGTCTTATTTTGTAGCCTTCTGTCGCGTTCTTCTGACAACTCATAGAGAAAGAGGTCGAATGGGCAGGCCTCACGCTCTTCCGTAGGCTCATCGTCAAGCCGTTCAGTTCCTGAAGTAAGTACCTCCTGAGCCTGGGATTGTGGTGGACGTTTTCGAAGAGAGGTTTCGACTGGAACGAGTTGCGCGAACATCGGGTTCTTTCTCCGTCGAGACGCTGCGATTCGAAATTCCTCCGGCTCGACAGCGCCCGAGAACGGGTCAGTAAGTATGGATTGGGCGTCGTCTGAGTCATCCATTGCATAACTCCAACTGTGTCGACAGCTTCTATAGATTTAAAGATAATCGCGATTTCGGATCAAGTGGTTTGACAGCGGTGGGGCCAGTCAAGGTTTTAAGGTATTTTTATAGCCGGATATTAGCCGGGAGTATCGAAAGCTAGGCTCACCAGCCACGTGCATCCCATCTTCTATTCCAGCATATTCTACCCATGCCACGCTCCCTCTTTATCGCTACATTTAAAACAACCACACCCCACCTGCACTTCGCGAACGTCGAGACACACCCCTCCCATCCATCTTTTACAAACGCAAGCTCGCCCTCGCTCTTTCATCATGTCATGGGAAAATGCACCCCCATCATGGGAGAACACCAGTATCGGGCAAAAGCTTATTGATGCCTTCCACGACTCCTGCATGTTTATCCTCATCAAGAATCGGCTGGATTTCGAGAGGATAAAGGAACTAAATATTCATGGTCCTTGCCATTGCCTGTGGCTTTCGAATGACGGGAGATCGGATGATGCCTTGGATTCCGATTCGGTTGAAACCGAATCAATAAGTACCCTCGACAGCCCTCTCGACAGCCCTCTCGACAGTAGCGCCGCAGAGTTCGGTGTCGTCGCGCTCGATACCCCTGCCTTTCTTCACGAGAAAAAGTCAAATAAACTTCCTGCATGTTTCGTCTTTGGTCGTCAGGCTCGGCATAAACGAGTCGATGTGTGGCTCGCTGATAGTACGGATCATCAACTAAGTCGACACCACTTTTGTGTCGGTTTGGATCGGGGCCGTTTCTGGGTAATCAGATCTCTCGAGCGGAAGATAACCGTCAACGACGTAGTTCTTACTCAGAGAGATCCGAGCTTTGGTTTGCATCCCGATAATGTCAACATTATCGAGGTGATGAATCTTCGCCTCGAGTTATTTTGCCGCAGCTCTAGTATTTTATCCGGGGCCCGAGACATAGACTTTGAGATGACCGAGATGACCAACGCCAGCCTGAGTTTTGCTTCATCATCAGTTATCACCTGCGACCCGAGCTCGATTAGCTGGCAGGAACATCCCAGTTTCTTTTACATCCTCAGGGACAGGGTAGTCGACTCCCGCACTAGGGTAAAGAAATTCCTAGCCATGGACTCTTGGAGTCGCCAACTGTACATCGCGAAATCTTACCCCGCCAACCAATTGGGACAGTTGCGTAGCCGTGTTAGGCTGCTTGAGGTGGTGCCAAGAACCGACTTTTCCATGTCGCCGACTCTAGGCTACATGCCCGATACCTTAATCGTTGAGCAGGAGAGCGAAGCCTTTCTCTTAACACGCTTCCGCGAGGGATTATATCCCTTATCATGGGGTCCAGCTCCTAATCCAACGACATATTCCATTTTGGAGAATCCAAGAGTCGGAAATGCTCGCCGTCTCCTCTTCAGCCTCATTAGGCTCTGCGCTCGGCTCCAGAATCTAGGCATCTCCCACGGTGACATCTGTTTGTATACCGTGTTTGCGTATGACGGCTTCGATATGTCTGATATCTTGCTGGGAGGGTTCTCCGGAGCGTCAAGTGATATGAACCAAGCGAAGAAAGACTGCTATCAAATCTTTCGAACAGTGAGAGACTACCTGGGGCCGTTTTCTCAGGGTCTTCCTTCGTCATGGCTGGGGTCGCCAGTCATCGACGATCTGTGGTTGAAAGCCTCGGAGGGTAACGTCGATCTGTGGTCTCATGAAGCTCTTGATTTGGCTAGTCAACTCGGGCTAGAACTCAATCGATGTGATGAGGTGTGGACGACACTTTCTGTCACTAAGCAGTTCTGTTTCGATGTGGCTCTCCGAGAAAACGAACTCTTCCTAAATGTCAGTGAGGTCAAACGGTACCTTTGGGAAGATGCAGTCAGATGTGCGACGAGCCGCCCAGATCTTGACAGCATTCGCAAAAACGCGGAGGAGGCCCTAGCATCCCTAGCCAATTCGAGGGGCATACGCGTTAAGGATTATATTCGCTTTCAAACGTCCGCCACTGTGCGATCTGTGATCAGAGATTGTTTCCCAACGTGAACCTCGATCCCAACAACCGCGAGGCAAATCTATGATGCTTGACCTTTCAAATGCACCCACAGAAAACCGTCGTCTCCGCTAACCTGTCGCCCGAGAATCGGATCTGTAAAGCCAACCCTAGAACTTCTGCGGCGCGATGGAACCGTTGCTAAAGCCGGTTGCCATCGGGATGAAGTGTTGTCTAAGTACAGACGGGGACCATCCAGCTCAGCCAACCTCCCAGGCCAAGCTTCAGCAAGCGGTCTAGCTCAGTGACCCATCTTCCCGGACACCTTTCTCCTCCGTATCCCGGAGAAGCGCGTCGATGTAGTCTCCCGCTGCCGAGGGTACGTTAGTGAGCTTTACCAGAAAAAAAAAAAAAAAAAAAAAAACCTTAAAATCGAAATTCGCACGTTCCTGTACGTTGGCCCATAGAACCAGCAAACATACGGTCGACGAAATACTTCTTCCTTGCCGCCATCGTGGCCTTCGAATATGCTTCCAAGCGCTTCGGGTTGCAGTCCCTGCGCTCGGGGTGATTCTGCGGCGGCTTGACGGGTTGTAGGCCGTCCTTTGGGGCCTCGTTGCCCGGGTTGTCCCAGATGCTCATGGCGATGACTCTCGTCTTAGTGGGATCTTTGAGGTCGGGTGCTTTAGCGATACTGAGAAGTGGGAGAATAAAGCTGCTACAACATCATGTCGTTTATTTGACTATATGGATGGGGTTACCTGCTCCACGCAGATGCGCAACCAACACACTCTTTTTTCCACCTTTTGACATCGTCCTCGTACTTCCCTCCGAGAGGGACGCTTAGTTCATGGCATATCCGAGCCATTAAAATATCCTTGTCCGAAAGGCCACGTGGCCTATGAGTAGTCCAGTGAACGTAAACGAAGTTGTACGACTAGTCTTGTGTCAATTCTAGAGCATAGATTTATCAATCAAGGCGAACTCACAAGATAAAATTCAGCATGATGGTTGTGGATTTTCGACTGGACATGGATCGGGGATAGGAAGTCCTATAATTGTAAGTAGTGCGCTTCTTAGCTAGTCCAGTCATACTTACGACTAGCTTCGTATAGCTCGGAAATGTAAGTGCTGCCTCGAGTCCCATCTTGGAGTCATCTATCTTCCAACCTTTTTCTATCAATTCTGCCGCAGCTGTTCTCACCCCCTCCACGTCTTGGACCCCGTCAGAGAGCTGAAGTTGCTTCAAATCAGGTACAGACATTTTCGCGCGTCGAAATGCAGTATAGAGATGATGCTTTAACATTGAGAAATACGTGGAGGACGCGAAGAAGCAAGGGCCCTGGCCTGGTGAGGGGATGTCGGTCCATTAAATAACGAGAAGAATACTAGGGCCAATCAAATGCCTGTAGCCAGTCAGGTGACGTCGACATGCTGTCCATCCAACCATATCACCGAGACCGCCCAACCCCTCAATATGCGAAGGTCATTCGTGATCTTCGACAGCCACTTTGTAGCGACGACAGGAATCCAGTAGTCAGGCTTTTCCGTCTTTAAGATATCCAATGCAGCCTGCCACGATTGTCTTCCACACGCCCCGTTACCCATGTGAATTTGGGCATGAGCAATGGAAAGATGGATGATTGCCGTGGTGAAACCGCGTCCGTTCTTGAAGCTCGAAAACTGTCGGATATCCTGCAAGGCATTTCGCCATCTCTGTAGAGCTTCGTCGTATTCGGATCGGTAATGGGGAATACGAGCTTTCGCCATGACAGTGCGGATATGCAGCAATTGGTCGGTGATATCCTCAACCGGTGGCATGGTATCTGTCAGCTCGTTGAGCCACTCTTCTGCGACGTCGAACATCCTCTGACCCTGGCCTATGGCAACCTGACCATCATTCCTAACTGCCAGTTCCGCTTCGTTCTGGCAGAACGACCGCCAAGACCCCATACAAATTTCGGAATGACAGGGATTATTTCCGCAAAACAACTTGCCGCAGAACAACCGCAATGATTGGTTAAAATTTGCACTGCAAGCCCGGCCGCTGATCCGGCAACAGGGGTTAGGGTGACTTAGGGTTAGTACTAGAGAGTGAGCTGAGGGCGAAAAGGGGTAGATCGCAAGGATTCGCGTTATCACATCTGATAATATAATATTATAGATATAATAAAAGAAAGATGAGGGTATAAATATCTTCTCTCTACTTTTAATTAATTATATTAATTATATAATATAAAACATAGATATTTAGTAAGCGACTAGA
>SJVG01000526.1:0-26736 GCA_034774675.1 Scedosporium minutisporum
CCCATGGGCTGCCCAAAGTTGCCCATTACCCACTATAATAGTATCTATGGGCTCTCCAGGGCAGCCCATCCTCAGGGGAGGTGGGTTACCCGTCCTAGCGTACAAGCGGTTGATTGGTGCGGCGGTGGGCTGCCCTCAGGGAGACCGACATGTGTTTTCCCATGGCCTGCTTCTTATCAGGACTTCACGGCCACCTGTGTGCATATGCTCGTGATGAGACTCTTTTATCCTCGTGAAGCATCGTGGCAACTGCTCAACTGCCACTATGGAAACACTCGTACAAAAGTTGAAGCGGCATTTGAAGAGAACAAACTCCTACCTGGATGATCCGAGCCCGAGCAATAGTCTGGCGACTCCGCGTGACGGGCACAAGCCGAGCGAGTCGGCTGCAACCTCGGGTACCGAAGCGCCGGCGGCCTTAACGCCCGGACCCCGTGACGAGAAACCCATACATCCAGATTCCAAGGAGGGAGGAGATACCATGCCGCCAAGTCTTAATTCCACTTCAGAGGCGGCGGTGACAACCGGCGTGGAGGACACTCGCTCTCTCCATAAAGCGGCTGAGCACCCGTCGCCAGGAGAAGACGCCCCAGCCGCCGCTTCCTCAGGCGCTGGCATGGATGCAACGCCGGCTCCTCCCTCGACAAATACCGAGCTAGAGAGATTGTGGGACGACCCGTATGGTCGGCTTAAAGCCAAGAACCCCAGACTGGTGGCATTGTACGAGAGAATCTTGTCTCTCCGACTCGAGGTAGATGTCCAGGCCGTCCTGCCATACCCGTGGGGTCCTCGGACATACGAATCGGACGTCAATATTATCAACCAAGCTGATCCATCAGCAAGGCGCCAGCAAATGAGCCTGGTCATGAAGACATGGTCGAGGGACCTGACGACGGCCTCGGAACATGAACCCGATGTCGATGCTGATTTAGAGGATCGGCAGCCAATTTCGTTGAAAGCTTTACTTACTGAGAAGATGAAGCAGACGCCGCAAGTCGTGCTTGGTTGGGTCGCAGCTAGCATCGCCTCAGAGGCAAGACATCTCAACCCAAGTTGTCCCACGAACCCACGATTGCTACCACCCCCCCAGATATTGTCGGGCGAGGCACCGGCATCCGAGGACGACCGCGTCGGTGTTGTCGACCTCGTCTCCAAAATGGAGTGGTATATGCAGCTGCGCCGGCTGGTTGCGGCCAATGGTCAAGGCCACCAAGACCGTCCCGATGAGGAGAACCTTGCCTTCCTCCGAAGGCATCTTTTTAGCCTCTATGAAGCCGTCCTGTCTTTTTTTGTCACCGTCATCTGCCGTCAGAGTGGTAGCCAGTTGGTCGATCTCTCTCGGGACTGGTCGAGCCTGCCGAACTCCGATCTCTCCGTGGTTGACGCGGAACACGCCTTGGCTGCACCGATCGGCCTCGGCCTCAAGCAGCAGCTCAACCAGCTGGTAGGGTCGGCAATGCGCGATAGAGAATCTTCGCAATGCGCGATAGAGAATCTTCAGCCGACTCCGCCGACTCGACTGATCCTAGCCATCGAGAGAGTCAAGTGTTTACCGACTTGCACGCTATCGACCCCAGGCTCGCCATTCTAGACAGCCAGGCCGATGGTGACAACGGCAAGTACCGGTGGCTTGTTTCGACCGATCAGAATAAGAGCTTTTGCGACTGGGGCAACAAGGACGCCAGAATGCTCTGGATCACGGGTAGCCCGGGCAGTGGCAAGTCGGCACTGTTGACAACGATTGTGCAGAATCTCTCGACACAAGCGCAAACGATTCCGGACCCGCCACGTCTTTCGTACTGCTTCTGTAGCCCTAACGGGCCCAGATCGTGTTCGGCTGCATCTGCTCTCAAGAGTCTCATATGCCTGCTACTCCTTGAGCAACCCTCACTGGACATTCACTTGACAAGCCTGCGCGATTCGACAGAAAGAGAGCACTTCGACCACCCCAACGACTTTCTGGCTCTGTCGGGACTCTTCTACGACATTGCGCGAGACAGCAATCTCTCGAAAACCTACTTGGTGGTTGATCGACGAGTGTGTAAAGGAGGGGTCGGGCGCCCATTTTGGTTATGAGGAATTTCCATAACTGAGCAGCTCCTGGTCCAACTTAGGCAGGGGTGGGGGGTGAGTAGGGAGTAGGGTGAGTGAGGGAGTTATCGGTTTTGGGCTACCCTGGCTATAGTTGCCAACCACACCCCGCCAGCTTTTTTCTTTTCTTTTTTTCTTTTTTAACATGTTAAGAAATATAGATATGGCGAACCGCTGGCTTCGCCGTTGAAAGAAATCGTACAAACATTAGACCTGCCTTACTCCACATCTCTGGTAGCCTCTCAAAGAGCTCCCGATCATGTGCTAGGTGCTCCAGATGCCGGGCCAGCTGAGGAGGATCTTTGCTTCGCAATGTATCCTTAGATCCTTGCCAATCTGGCATATGATCCGTCCGGGCCATGAGCAAGATGTCGACCGCACCTATCCGCTCATGTTTGCCGCGCCCGCGCACCGTTTGGAGAATGATACCGTAAAGATTGCGAGTCAAAGCGAAGAGCGGCATGAATAGCAATTTCCCTGAACAAGACAAGGCATAAAGCTGCTCGTCGGGCATTTCAAAGTAAAGCTGGGATTTTAGGGGATTATTCTTTGTCGAAAACTGATGTGACAGGATAGAAAAGCCGATTATCTCCTTCTCATCCGACCATTTGAGTGTTAGCGGAAGGCAAGAGCCCTCGATCCCCAGTGTTCCGTCGTATTTCACCTTAGTGCCCAGCGCTGCAGTGTGACCGCGTAAGCTCTTCACCTCGGCATAGTCTGCGCGCACTTCAGGAAAGACGTTATAGTCCAGCGGAAAGTCTATCGCTCCATCAACAGTGGCCCAGGACCAGCTAGGAGAGCGCCAGCGCGTCTCAGAGACGGGAAATTCTGCACGGTTATCATCGTCCCGGTGCCAGGCGAGATCGTACAAAGCAGTGCTCTTCCACACCCCGGCAAAGTAGGCATCGGCTGGCCTAGAGGCCAATATACGCCCCGCTATCCCTTCAAGGGCCATGAGCTTGTCACCTGCGACGGTGAAATCACATCCACAATAGTCTGTTAGAATACGCTGCCAAACTTTGGCAAATCTCACAGATTCAGATTCGGCTGATGGCGATGAGGATGTCTGTGGCGGGGTTATATCGTATTCGTGTTTCATGCAGGGCACACCTAGCCATTTGGGTAAGCCCTCGGGATACATTTCCAAAGCTCTCCATTCTCGGCATTCCCATGCCATTTGGGCTTGGCCGAAGTGCGTCACCCGTCTGGCCAAGTAGCGCTCCTGAAACACCCAGCCCCTTTCGTTAAGAGGACCTTCTTCGACCTCCTCGTCCCAAAGACCACCGTCGACCACGAAATACTTGTGTGTCTGACCACCGATATCCAGATCTAATTGGGCAGGTATTTTGTTAGCCCAGCAGCTGTTTCCGAGCAGATCATCGTCCTCTTGCGTCGCCCAGGTCGCCGAGATGTTCATGGAAGCGCAAGTGTAGACCTGTCCCATCATTTTGGATTCTATGGCCCAATCCGTAAGGTCGTCCTGATCTTGTTTTATGCATAACGAATCAATCCACAGGTAATTGACGCCAAGATGACGAGCAATCCTCATTGCATCCTGAAAAACTTGCGGCAGTCGCACAACGTCGATTCCTCGCCGTAACTGTGCCATGGTGGACGATTCCAGCTTGGTGTATCTCTTTTTGCACCAGCGATGACTGAGCGTCATGTAGGGTCCTTGAGGCGGGCTCTCTGCAGTGATAATGAGTCTAACGTCGCTGGCCCTCGAGCCAAGATGCAACAACCGCGTGGGATACCAGCCTTGGCTGCCTTGTCTGCAGCGCTGGTGACTGCTCGAACACATGTGAAACCACTTCCTGAGGACTTCCAGATCCGCTACAGAATTGCTGACACGCGCAGATGTCGTAGTTGCAGGTTCTTCGAGCGTATTAGTCCAATTTCTGCCGTGCGTCATCGACTCGGACATGGAGGCACGCAAGCAGAAGACGTCTCTTACCCGGATAGGAAATGAAATTGAGCTCGATGGGACACCCACCATCCCTGCCATGGCCAGGAGGGATTATTCTCATGAGGAATGGAGGTAGTCCTTCTCCTTGCGTCATGCCCTCAATTCCCACACGTCCCCAGCCCACGTATTCGACAACGAGGCTCTTGGTGTGCCATTCTGCGAATGCCTTGTCATCCTCGATCTCTAGCCACGCCGCGAACTTTGTGCAAACCCAACACGTCGACACCTCGCCGGTGCAATACTTGGGCAGTGTTTTGATGCTCTTCAATCCAGAATCCCGGCTTCTAGGCCAATCGTGAGGCCCTAAAGTCCGCGTCGCCGTCAAACAAATTGAACACACTCCCATTTTGTAGCGGAAACTGAGGGTAGGGTGCGGGGAAATTAGGGATGTCTCCCAGCTAGATACTTTTAGAAAAGGTAGCATACAAATCAGCTACATACTGTTAATTCAAAGTAATACAACTTAGTAATTCATATTTCTTATATAGATATAATGCTAATTCTTATAATTCAATATAATGATAGCTTTGATTGTGACAATTATAAAGTTGACAATAAACCAAAACAACCCTTTTACAATCTGGCCGGCTCCAACATGGCTGCAAAACTGAATAACATAATATTTAATGGGAACTTGAGAACTTGCAAAGAAAGAAAGCAAGGAAAAGACGACCGCTCCTGTTGCCTACATCGTACCCGGAAATTGCTTTTCCCACAAGGCTCGTATCCCCTGTCACTGATGGCACCTCTAGCGCCGTCTCACCACACATAGATTCCACGTTAATTTCCACATTTGATGGACTCTACATTTAGGATTACGGTAATAACGTATTATTGTAATCAATTCCGCATGTTTATTTGGTGCAATTCTTTGTATGGCCAGAATTGATTCTACATTTGAGGTACAAAACGAGGAAAGAAGGAAAGAGGGCGAGATGCGGGACTGGAAAGTAATCACTTGCGCCACACAGCACCCTCTCCCCAATTTAAGTAAGGTCAACAGTTTGGACGGAAAGAACAAAGGTAAAAAGGAAAATCCCTCCATGGGAGTAATTCTAATATGTATCGAACAGCTTACATCGAGGACGGATGCAACGCCAAAAAGAAGAGAAGATAGTTACGTACACAACTGACTAACAGAGAAAAAAAAGGAAACAGGGGAACCCGTGTCTAAAGATATGCAGCTAGAGTACAGGAGTACCTTCCAACGGGCCGAAATTGAAATAAGACTGTCGCCGATGTACGTCGTAAGCTTCGGGCCTCCTGAATTCTTCATTCCCTACTCCCTTTCCCCCTGGTCCCGGCAGAACATTAAATTAGACCTTGATGTGGATGTAGTTAAAACTGCTCTTGGGAACTGTGCGTGTGCCGTAACCCTCCCTAACACTGTGGTTATACTCCTCGATGGTCACCTTATCGCCAGAAACCTTGGTGACCCAGGCGACATGCCCCCAAGTTCCTGCATTGCTCTGGGCGATGCAGCCCGGAACAGGCTTGTTGTTGACAACAACGCCGGTCTTGCGTGCAGCTTCATCCCACGAGTTGGCGTTGCCCCAGGCGGCACCCTTATATCTGTTGTGGAACTTGAGGCCGAGTCTCTTGTTGATACGCCAAGCGACGAAGCTAGTGCATTGGCACTTGTAGTAGTTCCATGGATCAACGCCGCCGCACTTGCCCTTGTAGGGGTAGTCGTTCGTAACCGGGCCGGGGATGCCGCCGCTCGGGGGTGGTGGTGAGCCGCCAGAGCACTTCTTCGTGACGTAGCCGTTGGTGCCAGTTTTGACGTAGTAGTCCGCTACGTAGCAGCCGTCGGAGGTCTTATCCCAGATGTTGTTCCCGTTGACGCTGGTTCCGGAGGTCTGGCAGGAAATGTCTACTTTCTTGCCCTTCTTATATGTGAGCTTCACTCCATAACTGGTACCAGGCCCGGTGCGGCAGTTGACGCTATTGCCAGTGATGGGGTAGGCCGCATTGGCGAAAGAGAGAAGACTGAGGACAAAGGCGACGAAAACAGTCGCTTTCGTGGTGAACATGTTGAAGGAAACCTGTAGAGGTATGTAAAATTTGGTCTATGTGAGGGGATGAGGGGATATTAAGGAAAGTGTGTATGCGTATGAAAAGGAGTGTGAGTGAACTTGTTGATGATGTCGAGGATCTGTTGTGATGATTGAGAGGGTGTTGAAGGTCTTATATAGATGTAAAATGAGGATTTTTCTTTTGAATCTCTGAGATGCATTGCTCGGAGGATACTATTTTTTCCCGAGTATGCTGGGATGTTAGATGGACGACTCTAAAAATACGGCCTTTGCTGATCTGCTTATCCTTCATGGGGATCGGGAAGGTTACCTTAGAGAGTATTAGCTAGATTTCTGCATGCATCAGCTTTAAGATTGAACTATCTGGCGTGAAGCATACTCATTCGACTTAAGATTACCAGGAAAACTTTCTCGACTCAGGCCCTGCAGATGTGTCAGTCATGATGGCCGTCTGACAGGTATCGATGCCGAACAGTGTCTGCTTCCTCTTGGTCTCAAGTCACCAAGACAAATGCTGGAAAGCAAATGGAGGAGCTTGGATCATGATGCGCGAACCAGTGTATTCGGGGCGAAATGGCGCCCGCAGAGATCGCGTTCAATCCCGAAGCGGGGCGGAGCTGAACATGTGGGCAGGAGATTAAGGGGTCACAGTGGACCACTCGAGGCCGCCGTGGTTAGTTGGTATTACACTCGGCATTATGGACAATATGTATTATTAGTAGTTTCGGTATAATATTCGACCGCGAATATTTGCGTAGACACTGAGGGCGCCATGGTCGATCTAAATTTGTCCAGTTCTAAAATGGGCCAGCAAGGGCCCAGGGGGTAACCGTGCACCTGGAGAGAAGGGCATAAGCAGACATATCAATCAGTCCATGAGAAAAGGCCAAATGCTACTCAGGTCCCTCTATCTTTGGGGAATAGCCAACTATAAATAACAGGTTAAGGTAGGATTGCGACGAACTTAGACCTGCTAATCCGAATCGGGGCAATGAGTGAACAAAACCATCTCAGTAGCGGGGCAGTGCAACAGGGGTCCTCGGACTGTCAGGGGATAAGATGGACGCTACAAAATACTCTCTCATCTCATTCCATTCATTGCAATGATTACATTCATGTCAGAGTCTCATACGGGCATACCGAGGCAGGCGCTTATGGATCCGCTAACCACGTTACACATCCTGGCAATTGAGTGGATGCGAGACCTAAAGCTCATCCTAAGATACTGCGCGACAGACCTGCCTCTTGCCGAATGGTGATGGCTTCTCCAGGGCATACTTTTTCTTCGGTGGCAGGAGCTGGTTAGCGTAGCTGTTTTACCGTCGCATCCATGTTTGACTCCACGAATATATAAAGCGACGACCTCGTCCTCGCCATCTCATCTCAAAACAGCCAACATCTACAAATCAAATCCAATCTTCTCTTCTTCTTCTTCTTCTCTAGTACTCACTTTTACAACTGCCCCACACATTTACAATCCACAATGAAGTTCACTGCCTTCTCCGCCGTCGCCTTGGCCATCGCCTCCGTTGCCAGCGCCTACCCCATCACCGGGGACACTGTCAACTGCCGCTCTGGACCAGGCACCAGCTACGCCGTCAAGAAGACGTACAAGAAAGGCCAAGACGTGAAAGTCACCTGCCAAACCTCCGGAACCAGCGTCAACGGGAACAACATCTGGGACAAGACCTCTGATGGCTGTTACGTAGCGGACTACTACGTCAAGACTGGATCCAGCGGCTACGTGACTACCAAATGTAGCAGCGGCGGCAGCACACCCTCGGGCAGCTACTGCAAGAACATCAACACGGCCGGACTCAACCTGGTCAAGAAGTGGGAGGGCTTCGTCGCCAAGCCCGCACCCGACCCGATCGGTCTACCTACTGTTGGCTACGGACACCTCTGCCAACAGAAGAACTGTGCCGAGGTGAAGTACAAGTTCCCGTTGACCAAGGCTACTGCCGAGCAGTTGCTTAAGGACGACCTTCCCAAGTACAGCACCTGCCTCGCCGGTCTGCTCAACAGCAGCAAGGTTAAGCTCAACGACAACCAGTGGGCGGCCCTGACTTCGTGGGTTTTCAATGTCGGCTGTGGTAATGCTAAGACTTCGACTCTTGTCAAGCGCCTGAACAACGGCGAGAATGCGAACACGGTGGCCTCGGCAGAGCTACCTAAGTGGCGCATGGCCGGCGGCAAGGTCCTTCAAGGTCTGGTCAACCGCCGCAAGGATGAGCTCGCACTCTTCAAGACGGCCTCGTCCAAGCAGGCGTTCCCCAAGTGCTCGTAAATCCACCGGAAGCTTCTTCGTTCCCTGGCCTTCACTAGGTACGTATTATCCCATAGCGTGAATTGTGGGATTCTTGCTAATTGCACCGTTGTGTAGTCGGATCAGCAGCAGTCGCAAGTGAGCAGATATTCGGACTAGGAAGGACGATGCCACCGAACGAGGAGCAAAAGTTGATGGGGGAGCAGAACTGAACTTTGAGAGTTTGAAATTCGTGATAATATCGTTTCGAGAACCGTACATATTTTCCCTTCGCCTCTATTTTTATTCAATAAACCTTTTCACTGCCTACATTGTCCCCGATCATTAATATCTTATGCTTCTGTATTTTCCCATTGAGGGGCCACAGAAGCATCGGTTCACTTAAGGCCAAGTCCGGTTCGTCCTTCGCTAGGGGTGTGTACAGTTTTGAAAGGCTCAGACAATGAGGAGCCTCACAGGACCATTGGGCCATAAACTCCCGGGGCAACTCTACACCCCGAATAGCGAAATTCTTCAGTCATGACCTCCACCTGAGCCAAGGGTCTGTCCTCACAACTCTTTCAAAATAAATTCTTCTGGGCGTAAATTTCATCGATGCTGATTTTGTAAAATTCCCAAAGTAATCCGATTTGACAATTAAATTCTCTTAGAGCCCCAGACAGGTCACCGAATGTGGAGGGTTTGATTGGTTTCTAGAGTATACAGATCAAGATGCCAGAGTGTGGTCACTCTGGGGCGCAATACGGCGTCACAAGATGTTCCAGGAGCATTGGAAGAGAAGCAAGGTAGGATCTTCCGGGTCAACAACGCAACTGAGTCTTTATAAATCCCGTGGGATCAATATTTTTGCCCTTGCCAATACAGTAGGTTAAGCGAGATGTATTAGACTCATAAGTCATCAACAGTATTCCCAACATGACATGGAGCATATTTGACGGTCCTTAGCTGCGAGCTAGGAGTTCCTGGACTGGGCGGGCAGGTGATGTTCTCATAAAACAACTGGATCCTCTTTGGCGCCATCCGCGGGTGATCTACGTGGAGTTCAAGTTCCAGTCGTGGTGCACACAGGCGTCTAACCCACATTACACGTACGTCCTGCCCTTGATGCACTTTGGACACTCAGACGGGGTACCGAGGTACTTCGTACAGACATCCAAAGAATCAGACGGGATTCTTATCAGGTCTTACTCGGTGATAGGCCCTGGCGGAAAAGGAATATATTCCGGAGCCGGTATGTATTGATAATTAGAGTAGGAAAACTGATGGAGAAAATGAATTCTATAGAGATAGAGTCCACCACACCACGGAATTCAAGTACTCTTCTTGAATTACTTCGGTGTAGTAGGTATTCCGTCCCCGTCCGGAATAAGCGAATATCGGAAAGTGGGGCTACCCCGTCCGGGAACAATGAATAACAAAGCCGACTCCCACAACAATTGAATTGTCAAGAGTACAATCTGCACTTTTGCACAAGGTGAGAAAAACAACGTACTGAATTCCTAGCGCAGGCTGTCCGTTCTAAACAGCTTTTGTCTACCGTGCTCCAGAGAGTTTGTTCTTGGCCGCTGTGCTCAATTTCCGTAGTGTCTCCTTTAATCCTTCGGTACAGTTGAGGAAGGACGAAAGAGCTACCGAACCTGTAATTCCGCTCTAGATATGGATAGGCGGCTTCTAAGACGTAGACAGTAGTTCGCATCTACCTATGAGCTCTCTCCCCATCTCACCCTTTTATCAGACCAGGACTTGTCCAAACTCAGCTAAGTATCTGTCCACAACTAGATCGTGTTCAGCGAAACACTGTCCTTCCGTGTAATTCATCGCGTTGTTTTTGTAGTTTCTCTTGCCTACTCCTGATGACTACTCAAACCATCCTCCAGCAGGCCTCTGGCAAACTGGCTGTGGACGCGGCTGTTGCCTGGAACATCCCCGTCCCTCTCATCATCAACGGTAGGGACGTAACTACCGACAAGACGTTTCCTGTCATTGGACCCCTCACCAACAAGCAGATCTGGTCCGCCGCCGCCGTCTCTGATAGACATGTGGCCGAGGCCGCTAGCGCCGCAGACGCAGCTTTCTCCGCCTGGTCAACGACCAAGCCGTCCTTTCGGCGCGACATCTTTCTTCGCGCCGCCGACGTGATCAACAAGCGACGCGCCGAGCTCGGTGAGTATATGCACCACGAGATTGGCGCAAATCAGGATTATCAGGACTTTATCTTGGGCCTGGCCATCGAGGGACTTAAGGACACTGCGGGCCGAATCGCGGGCGCCGTACAAGGTGAGGTGCCGGAGTCGATCCATGATGGAATGCGTGCCATAGCTCATAGGAGACCATATGGCGTTGTGTTGGGGATTGCGCCTTGGTGAGTATTCGAAGAAATAATGCTCCTAAACCAGATGACCCTGGGAGAGCAGCGCACGACTGATAATGTCCGTAGGAACGCCCCGTACCACCTCGGCCTCCGCTCCGTCACCTACGCCCTCGCCGCCGGAAACACTACCATCCTCAAAGGCTCTGAGCTATCCCCACGTTGCTACTGGGCTATCGCTGACGTCTTTCGTGAGGCTGGCTTGCTAGACGGCTGTCTCAACCTCATCTTCCACCAGCCTGCCGACGCTGCCGCCGTGACCGAGAGCATCATCGCCCATCCGGCCATCAAGAAGATCAACTTTACTGGCAGCACAAAGGTCGGCAGGATCATTGCCGCCTCAGCGGGACGCCACCTAAAGCCTGTGCTGATGGAGCTCGGCGGTAAGGCCAGCGCCGTGGTACTGAAGGACGCCGACCTCGAGAAGGCGGCGCTGCATTGCACGAGAGGAGCGTTCCTCAATGTAAGAGCCTATTATTTCATGTTTTGAAATGAAAAAAAGTAAAGAAAAGCTGAAAAGGCGCCGCCAAGGAAATGCTGACAAAATGCTCCGAAAATTAATAGGCCGGACAGATCTGTATGTCTACCGAGAGAATCATTGTCCACTCGTCCATCGCCGAGGACTTCAAAGTCGCCCTTAGCGCTGCTATTGAGCGCACCTTCGCATCCGAAGATGACACACCTGCCCTCGTGACCGCTGCCGCCGCATCCCGGAACCGTGGCCTTGTTGCCGACGCTATATCCAAAGGCGCTAAGGCTATTCCTCTCTTTGGTGGCCGCAGCGCTGAGGTTGTCGAGACCCATATGCGACCCGTTGTGCTGACGGGCATCGACAAGAGTATGGACCTCTACGCATCGGAGTCGTTCGGGCCTAGTGTTTCCTTCTTCACTTTCGAGACTGAGGCCGAGGCGCTGGCCCTTGCAAACGACACCGAGTATGGTCTCGCGGCGTCGGTATTCACAGAGGACCTCCGGGCTGGGTTCCGCGTTTCCGAGGCCCTTCAGTCTGGCGCAGTTCATATCAATTCGATGACAGTGCACGACGAGTTCTCACTGCCTCACGGTGGTGTCAAGAAGAGCGGGTTTGGGCGGTTTAATGGGAACCAGGGCCTTGAAGAGTTCTTGTATTGGAAGACCGTTACTTGGATGGAGTGAGAATGGAAGAAACTGTCTCGAAGGGGATGGTGACAGCGAATGGTTAATACAGGCTTAGATTGGAAATTTCGTTCTATTGTCTCTCCATCCCTTCAGTATCTTCTACATTGTAGCGGGCTCCTGTGCACAGTAACTGTATTCCATCTTACACTTCCTAGGGTCCGCGATCGACTAGTCCCTCCTGTTCCTATATAGTAAAAGATAAGTTCTTTATTTAGGTTCTTGTAATCTCTAGTTCAAAGTGTCATGTGTCCATATTGGATGTGGGTGATGTGGGAGACACGAGAGACGCGAAAGAGCAGTTGAGCCATCCAATCTATGCCTTTCAGTAACTGTAACTACATACAGCGTCTATCTGGCCTTGAGGCGATCTGGAAAGAAATATAGCTCTACAATCTCGACTTGACACTATTATCCGCCTTTCTCGCATACGGATGGTCTCCGCCAGGGACAAGGTGGTCAAGCTCCGCTGTATTGACGTACTTCGGGCTAGCGTCTCGCATCAGGTCCGTCATTCCGCAAAGAGCCATGGCGGTCTCGATCTCATCCTTGAGAACTGTACACATAGAGTCGGTCAGTCGGGAACTCTGTATGGATACAATGAGAGTGACAATAAAAGAAAAGAGTGGAAAGACTTGGACGTACTCTCAATGGCATGTTCGACTCCCTCTTGACCATATCCTAGGGCGTACAGAAAGGGTCTACCGATCCCAACAGCCGATGCGCCTAGGCAGATAGCCTTGACCACATCGGAACCCCTCCGGAACCCACCATCCACGAGCACCTCCATGGCGCCGAAGACCTGCGGGCACACTTTGTGAAGTTCCAGTAGCGTTAGGATAGCGGGCGGAGCTGTATCTGCTGCCCGTCCACCGTGGTTACTAACGACGATGCCGTCGCACCCAATCCGCAGCGCTATCTCCGCGTCAACCGCTCGTTGCACGCCCTTAACAACGATCGGAGCGGTTCCTACGATGCTCCGGAGCCACGCGATATCTTCCCAGGATAACGTGGGGTCGATAAAGGATGACAACTGCCGCGCTAGGCCTGCGCCCTTCTTGTCTCTCTGAATTCCCACCGCGGAGGCTGCCCTAAAAGCTGTCGCGCGGTCAGCCTCTGAGGTCTTGACCCTCTCGTCTGCCTCACGCTTCGACATCACCGGCAGGTCTGCAGTCACAAAGATGGCCTTGACCTTACCGGAGGCCACAACACGCCGCACAACCTCTGCCGACTTCTCACGATCCTTGTCAACATATAGCTGGAAGAAGGCGCGCTCGGGTGTTGCTTCAAGAATCTCGTCGTGCGGATATGACGAGGGCGTAGAGAAGCACTGCACAATGCCTGTCGCAGCGGCAGCGCGAGCGAGCGCGAGCTCTCCCTCTGACCCAGCTGTCCGCGCCGCTCCCGTGGGCGCGATGTAGATGGGGGCCGAGATTGGGCATCCGAAGAGCCGCGTCCGTGTTGTCACGGAGTCGACGCCGCGCATAATGGCCGGGCGGAGCCAGATGCGCCGTAGGAAAGCGCGGTTAGCATCGCGCGTGATGTTGTCGTTCGCCGCACCGCTGATGAAAGCCCAGGCCTTGGCCGAGAGCTTCCGGCTCGCCATCTGCTCAAAGTCGTCAAGGTTGATGATAGCGTCGAGGGCCAGGCGACCAGGCATGTTGGTGTGGCCGGTGGAAACAGTTGGGGGTGGAGATGCATGGGAAGATGAATGGGGAGAAGGTGCTGCTGGAGGTGCCTCTCGTTGCTCTTCCTCTGTGACGAGCGGGGTGTCAAGGTTGCCGATGTGGTACTTGGTCTCTAGCGATTTCTTAATCAAAGAGGGGGAGTGGACCTCGTCGTATTCAGCGGAAGCATCACGTCCTGCGTACCGGTATATTACTATAACCCCAGAATCAAACCATGAAACAAGGCAGGAATTAGTATGATACGCATTGGGTTGGGTTGGGCGCATGAGATCATGAGCAAGTTGCGGGAAAAGGGGGGAGAGGGTAGGTAGGGGACGATTCAGGATTCAGTATGGTGTAGGATAAACCAATTCTGGGCGTACCATCTGAGCCACCTGGGTGGCGAGGCGCGAAATCCGTCATGTCGTACACGATTCCGTCTACCACAATCCAGAGATCTTCTGGCTTGTTGTGCCGGCTTAGTTCCGAAGATGACACCCTTTTAGCCATATTCTAATACTCTGCCTTCCCTAGTGTAAGTCGGACTAGGAGAATATTGGCGGTTTTTTTTTGGTTTCTCGGGTACGAATGCTTAGGTTTAATCAAGTGGTCGCTGGAGGGTATGCACCGCTAAGGATTTTTTTGGCCGGGGAAAGGGGCAGGTTATGGGGGCACTTAGCATGCCTTTTCTACCCTTGAGGAATGTTCCGAACCGAGAAAAGTAGGTCTTGGGTGACATCACGTGCTTGGATCTTACCCGATAGGGATGGGCAGTAACGGAGACACTCTTCCTATGAGAGGTCTTTGCCTTATCAAGTTCCGGTTGGGGAGCCGGGAGCCGGGGAATGACATTATTGCTTTCATATATAATCCCCTCCTGTAGGTTACGATCTTGGTATACCTTATATTTCTACTTCATATTTTTTACGGAAATTTCGCTTACTTGTAACGAAGTGGCCTCCCATTACGATAACGTTGCTCGACCGGTATTCGGATCATTACTGCCGAAAGTACGGGACGGTGCTTAGTTGTAAGCAGTAGGTTGATATCTAACATCAATTTGGCAAGCCACTGTTCAACCGCGGAAGTGGGCTGCTTGATGCGCTATTTCCAAAATTATCCTGGTGTCCTCTCCGATACGAGCTCCAATGATATCTGAGCGATACACACCTCTACGTACATTGAGCTAACTGGGTCCTATGATAGTGGTTGTGAGAACTTCAGAAAAAGATGGAGATTCGAAGTTGGAAGTACAGATCTCGCGCAGTGAGACAGAAGGGAATGTCAACGATGTAGTAGTAAGCTCAGAGGCTTCCAGTCAAGCTCACCACATGTGCATGTTACTGACTTCAGAACTGCAACAGATTTCTAAGTCATTCAACAAGCTCTCTACGCTTGCTCTTGCTGTGTCTCTTATGGCAACATGGGAGGCGTTGCTCTGCACTTTGGGCCCTGCACTCCTTAGTGGTGGCCCTGTGTCACTCATATATGGCTTCATCCGTATGAGCAAAGCCCAGAACAACATGGGTCGGCGACGCGGGTTGACTAACTAGTGGTTTATTTTCTATAGTAACATTTATTGGCACAATCTGTACTGCTATGTCCCTAGCAGAGCCCGCGTCTATGTGAGTAGCCCTTTCTAACACTTATCGCCTCATGATGTAACCTGTTCAGGGTTAATGGTCTGTAATCTGCCGCAGGTTCCCTTTTGCAGGTGGCCAGTACCGTATTGTGGCCGAGCTCAGCCCGCCTCGGTTTCGTACGATCTTTAGCTGGTATTCCGCATGGACAACCGTGTTTGGTTGGCTCGCCTTCAACGGAACCGCGCCGTTTCTCTGTGGGACGCTGATCCAGGGCTTGATCGTTCTCAACAACCCCGACTACACGCCTAAGAGATGGCAGGGTACCTGCTTGTTCTGGGCTATCCTGGCGGTGGCTTTCGTGATCAACGTCTACCGCAGCGACCTGCTTTCAAAGCTAGAGTCTCTGGCGATGATCCTGCACATCATCTTCTTCATCATAGTTTTCATCGTCGTGCTGGCGCTCGCCCCTGATAGACACAGTTCAGCTTTTGTGTTTACCAAGTTCCAGAATAGTACGGGATATAACAGCGATGGGATCGCTTGGTCACTAGGCATGCTCACATCGGCCTATGTCATGGTTGGTACGTATACTTGATCAACCGATGTCCTTTTTCCTTGTGGCCTCTCAAGAGGAACAGAAAAATAGAGAAAGCAATGGGAACTGAGAACCAAGCAAGAGAGCACCGAATTGACACGATAGTGGAACTCTAGGCTTCGACTCTGCCATGCATATCGCAGAGGAGACGAAGAATCCGCGCAAGGACGTGCCTTGGGCGATGGTCGGCTGCCCTGCCTCTTGGTGAATGGGGCCATGGGCTTTGCCATGCTCATCGCCGCTCTCTACTGCATGGGTGACCTCGACACGGCCATCAACACGCCAATCGGTTTCCCCATTGTCGAAATTTTCCTCCACATCTCAAGAGGTAATAAGACGGCGGCCACGGCAATGACATGCACCATCGTGATCTCGGCCTGGTTCGCCGCGGTGGGGATGCTCGCCTCGTCCTCGCGCGCCCTGTATGCGTTCGCGCGTGACGGCGGAACTCCTTTCGCGTGGTGGTTGTCCCGACTGCATCCGCAGCGGTGGGTGCCCACCAACGCTGTCATTTGTGTGTGTTCCCTCCTGGCATTGCTCGCGCTCCTCAATATCGCCTCCACGACCGCCTTCAACGCAATCCTATCCCTCGCCGTGGTGGGGCTGTACCTCTCCTACATGATCTCGGTCAGCATAATCCTCTTCCGGCGCTTCTGGAACCCGCAGGCTCTGCAATACGGACCTTGGAGGCTCCCGAAGTCGGTTGGGATGGCAGTCAATGTCTTCTCTATGATCTATCTCGTTTACACGGGTATCTTTCTCCTGTTTCCACCCTTGCAGCCCGTAACTGCCGATAACATGAACTACGCCTGCCTGGTCCTCGGCGCTGCGTTGCTTTTCAGCACGTTTAATTGGTTCCTATGGGGTCGCAGGCACTTCAAAGGGCCCACTGATTTAGCGACCAGGGATTGAATTTCTCAAGTCGGAGCTCTACGAGAGAATTTAAGAGTTTTTATTCTCAGTCATTATTTCTGATATCTCTTCGGGAAGGGAAGCTACCTACGTCAATATTTAGAATGGTTTAATGTGCTTTTCTGAAAGAGAAAGAGATGTAGGCGAGGGGTTGAACCTGAAGACCAGAAGACCGGAAGACTGAAATTTCTCTCTTTTCTTTCCCATTCCCAGCTACATGTTTGCTAACAAATCATCATGTTACCGTTTGAACCTTTTTCCTCTTATTTGTTTAGTTTTCTCCAGGCGAGGACAGAAAATGATATTATGGGTTGAAGGACTGTATGGCTTCTTGTGACTCGAATATTCCCATCATCCATATCTTACGATAGCAGGTATAAACATTGAATGCTATTGAGTATCCAACGCAAGAATTCTGTGTATGGTTCAGGCCATATTTTTCTTTCCCGATGGCTAGCTATCTGGGGATTCGCCGGAATTAGGCCTGGAATTAGGCCTGGAAACAGTAAACCTCATTCCACATTCCGTGTTCCACACCATTGAAAGGTTAGTGACTTTTGCTTCCTGATTCCGGGTTCCGGATGTTACATAGTGTTTCGGAAGCCCCGACGCCCAATCCACACGCCTTGCCCGGCGTGAAACAACTCTAGCTTGAATCTTTGGACGCCGGCCGAACGGGAGGGGGTGGCAGATACGCCCAGCCTAGGACCTTGCTGGGCTGAGGACGGTTAAAATGCCACACTAATCCGCGGCACCTTGATATGGCGTCCTAGGAGTCCAATATCAAAGGAGTCAAGTTCTGGCATTAAATCAGCCCACGTAACGAACAATTTGTCAAATAAGGTCTAAGGAGTCCTACCTATTGACTCCCCGCGATATCATATACGTACACACCACCGAGAAACAAAAGAGCCCCTGCAAAGCAAAAAAATGTCTGCTGCCCGTTATACCACGATCCCCAACTACTCGGCCAAAATCCTCGTCAAGGGCACCCCGGAATACGAGCGCTGTCGTACGAACAACCCCTCAGCCGACACGCCCGCCCGCTACCCGCGAGAGATTCACGTCGTCCAGTCCGCTGAGGATGTGTCGGCAGCCCTCAAACGAGCGGCGGAGCTGGGTGTGTGCGTGGGTGTACGATCCTCAGGCCACATCATGAACGTGCCGTCCCTCATCGACGACGGTATCCTCATCGACACGGTAGCTCTGAACAGGGCCCTTGACTACGAACCACAGACCAAGGTTATTAGCTTCGGGCCTTCGCTGCGCGTGGAAGAGGTCGCAGAGGGGCTCGCTAAGATCGGGCGCTTCTTCCCGCACGGCCATGCACCCACGGTCGGCGCGGGGGGTTTCCTCCTGGCTGGCGGACAGGGTTGGTTCGTGCGCGGCTGGGGCGCGACGAATCAGACGTGGATTGTTAAGATGGAGATCGTGGTTCCTGATGGGCGGATCGTGATCGCCAGCCCTACGGAGAACCGGGACCTCTGGTGGGCAGCACGGGGCAGCGGCCTCGCCTTCTTCGGTGTGGTAACGCGGTTCTGGTGCCGTACCATTGCAACCTCACTCATGTGGGAGCGCACTTTCAAGTTCGAAATTAACAACGACAACTACGAGACTCTGATGACATGGGCCATTGAGAGTGGTAAGTTTGCCAAGTGTACTTTAGCTTTTAAAGAGTAAACTTATTAATATAGTTTAGGTCGAGCCACGCCTAAGTACGGTACAGACCTTAACCTGACCATCGATTACCCAGAGAAGTATGACCCTCGCTTCACGACGGACGATGTGCCGCCGTCGAGGAAGTTGCATATGATGCTCAACTTGCTGTGCTACACGGACACAAGGAGGGAGGCCCTCACGCTGCTCAGCGCTTACGACAAGATGCCAAAGAATGTCCATGACTGGCTCTTGGAGATGAAGCCGGTCCAGAGACGGACCTTTGAAGAGGTCTTTGCTCGAAAGCGGGGTTTCCTTGGGAACTCGAAGAATGAGCGCTGGCAGATTAACAGCATCATGAATGACCCCGCTGTTCCTCTCTCTCGGGTACGTGACGAGTTTCTCCTTGGGGCCTCCAGTCTTGCAAGGTTGATTGACTGAAACATATTAGCTCCTCGAAGGAATCAAGCCAGCCATGCTCGAACTACCGACACGGACGTCCTCGGTGTTTCTCTGCCACTGTGATATCGTGCCCGACGAGGAGGACGCGGCGCTGAGCTTGCCACAGGACCTGTACATCTCAACCATCACAGGGTGGAGTGACCCATCGCTGGAACCAGCTATCTACCAGCCGATGCGCGATCGGTACCGGCGGGCATTCCCTGTCGCCGTCGGCATGTACATTACCGAAATTGACGTCAACAACGATGACGCGAACGTGAGTGTTTTGCTAAAAAGTTGCTCCTATTTCTTTCACTTTCTTTCAGGAAGCTGATGTAGTCCCTTTCCAACACATAGACCAAGGTCTTGTCCGACACTGCTCTGGCCAAGTTCCTCCAAATTCGCGAAAAGTGGGATCCCAAGGGACTTTTCCCGAACTACAAGGCCATCGTCCGGGTACATGACAAGATCAACAAGCTGCAGAGGAAGTCTCTGCTGTAGGGTGCTGTTGTCAGAGGCTCCAAGTTCCCTTGATCTTTCCATCCAAGAGCCAGTGGTGGCCGTGGTTGACAGACTGGCTCGGGAGAAGTTTGGCAAATGTCAGTGTTTGGAAGGATGGGAACGAGAGTGAGCGGCCCTAGTAAGGACAAAAGAATCACCCACGTATTATCATGAAGATTACTAGTGACTTAGGATGAAATTACATTACGCGTATGTAATAAACGTGTCCCCTACCTCTGTACGAAGCGATGTCTGTGGAAATCTGTCATTCTGTTCTTGATCCATTGCCAACTAGTGTAGGATTGGTAGATAGATGCTGGAGAGAAACTTTTCCACATAACCAGAGCATACACGTACGGAGTTCCTTGTTGATTTTTTTCTCTATATATTTCATTTTATTTCATTTTATTTCGCTTCATGTCTGCACCTTTCCCGTGTTCTTCCAATCCATTGAAATCTCTAGCGTCGCACGCGTTCTGATTCGGAAGTCGCCGCGCTCAAGAGGAAGGTTCCGCCGCGGAACATCGCCAGCGTCCCCACCTTGGCTATGTTCCGACGTTCCGCAGGTAGCCCAACCTACCTACTCGTAGGCACGGCCTTCCCCGGATGTATGCACTCCCGGTCGAGGGCAGCTGGGGATGGGGAACCCATACGTTCCGGATCCTTCTTTTCTATTTCGTGTCCCGTCGCCTTCCCCAACTTTTCCACAATCTCGAACACCGTGTGGTAAGACCTACAAAGCCCCCAATTAGCTTTAGCACTCGAACTGTCGCCACGGTTCAATAAAACGGCTAGAGCCTATTTAGCCAATCATCTTATTACTCTCTTCTTCTCAGGGAAAAAAGAAAAAAAAAAAAGACTTAGCTTCCCGAAAAAGTAACCCGATCAACAATGACTGCCGCACCGCATCCCCTCTCCGCCCTGAGCCTCGACGAGACCAACCTTGCCCGGGATGTTGTTGTCGAAAACCACCCGGGCTCTCTGCTTACGTTCCGCCAGATTTTCCTGCGCGAGCCTCCCAAGACCGAGGTCGTCGCCTTCCTCGAGGTCGAGCACTCGAGGAAGCTTACGGTTGAGACCCCTCGCCCTCAACGCCTGGCCCAGGTACTCTACGATGTAGTTGGCCCCAGCAAAGTGCCCGAATACCATGAATCCGTGGTAGACATGCGGGAGAATAAGGTCGTGCATCATGAGGTCGTGAGCTCCAAATTTCAAGCCGGTTTGATAATGTTTGTGCTCCCTTCCTCCTCTCTCTCTCTCTCTCTCTGTTACTGCTTAGCGCATATTATCCACGGTTTGTTAATATCACCCATCCCCATAGGGAGGAGTTCGAGGACCTTATGAACGCCTGCAAGAAATCTCCCCTATTCCAGGCCAAGCTAGCAGAGCTGCAGCTACCTGAGGGTTTCGATATCGTCATCGAACCCTGGCCCTATGGGGCCGCAGATCCCGAAGATGGCGAGACCCGGTTCTTCCAAGGCTTGATATTCGCCCAGGACACCAGGAACGGGAATCCGGACTCCAACTTCTACCCCTACCCCTTACCCTTGATTCCTATCATGGACGCCCGAAAGAAGGAGATCGTCCGCATCGACGAGCCCGCTACGGGAGGCAAAGGCGATGGCCTGCGGGAGAAAACACATGCCAAGGGTATCCTGGACCACTGCAAGGCCTCCGAGTACGTACCAGAACTGCTTCCTGGCGGCCCGAGGACGGACCTTAAACCTCTAGCCGTCATCCAGCCCGACGGTCCGAGCTTCACTATCGAGGACGGAAACCTCGTTAAGTGGCAGAAGTGGAGCATGCGCCTCACTTTCAACCCGCAGGAAGGCGCTGTTCTTCATGACGTTCGATTTGACGATCGAAGCGTCTTTTACAGATTAAGCATGAGCGAAATGGTACCATGGCAGCTCCTATTATACCTTCCCATGCCAACTGTATTTCCTTTTTCATTTTCTTTCCCTCTTCGCAGAAAATTCTTAAGCTTCGTCTATTGAATACAGTTTACCATTTGTATGTGATGACTAACCTGTTATGCGTTCTGTAGACTGTTCCATATGCAGATCCCCGTCCACCATTCCATCGGAAACAGGTATGCCAACCTCATCGGGGAATTCTTTAGCTTCTATCATCTCTCGTGAGGACAATAAATAATGGATTTCCAGGCTTTCGATTTCGGCGATGGATCCCTAGGCCACACCGTTAACTCTCTAGTCTTAGGCTGTGACTGCCTGGGCCTTATCAAAGTAGGCGGGTCCCTTCCCCAACCCGGTTCCGGGTAACGGGGGCTCTCCATGTACCGAATCCCCACTTTCCCGTGCGGATATGTCTATCGCGAGGAGAAGACTCCTGGACTTTCTGCAAATACGACATTATTCCTGGTAATTAGCACATCTACTAACCAAGTAGAGTATCTCTCGCATTGCAGTACTTCAACGGAGTGTTAACCGATGCGCAAGGCACTGCCTACGAATTGGGAAATGCCGTCTGCATGCACGAGCAGGATGACGGTGTCGGCTGGAAGCACCAGAACTGGCGCACCAACCGCTCGGTGGTGGCGCGCCGTCGCGAGCTCGTGATCCAGTTCAGTGTTACCCTAGCCAACTACGATTACATCTTCGCCTTCAAATTCGACCAGGCCGCTGGCGTCACCATCGAAGCTCGCGCCACGGGCATTGTCTCCGTCATTAACATCGACCCCAGCAAGGCCACCAACTATGGCACCATCGTGAGCCCTGGCGCGCTAGCTCAGAACCACCAACACCTCTTTTGTGTGCGTGTGGACCCGGCTATCGACGGACACGCTAACCGCGTCGTCCAAGAAGAAAGTCTATCTGTGCAGATGGACTCGGTCAACAATCCCAAGGGCAATCTCTACGAGGTGCGCAAGACTCCCATCATTACCTCGATCGGGCTTGATGCCCGGCCCGACCGGAACCGGGTCTTCAAGATCCAAAATCAAGCCAAGATCAACCCCGTAACTGGGAATCCCGTGGCCTACAAGGTCGTACCGCCGCCGTCACAGTTGCTGCTCGCGAGTCCCAAGAGCACCCAATTCCGCCGTGCGTCCTTTGCAAGCCATCACTTCTGGGTGACCAAGTACCGGGACGACGAGCTGTACGCCGCCGGAGCCCGTCCTCTACAGGCTAGGCTTGAAGTTGGGGGCATCACGGATGCGGCGGCCCGGGACGAACGTGTCTTAGATGAAGACATTGTCATCTAGAGTGTCTTCGGCCTGACGCATAATCCGCGCAGCGAGGACTGGCCAGTCATGTATGTGGCTTCTTTCTTCTATCCCCGGTTGTCCCTTACCCCTTCACTTCCCCTACACCCACGCCTTCCTTTTCATCAAACTAACCCAGTGATTTTCTCTCGGAACAGGCCGGTGGAGGTCTTGAGGTTGAACATCACACCATCGGACTTTTTCACCCAGAATCCCGCTCTAGACGTTCCATCGGCAAAAGACACCACCTCGAAGTTGGCTGATGCTACGTGCTGTGATGTAGTCAGGTCTTGACGAGGTTATCGACGACATTGCGGATAGTAAGAGCATTATTATTTCGCAGTTCGGAAATGTGGTGCCTAATTGTGAATTACAAACTTGTCTAAATGAAATTGATTCTATATGAAGCCAATGCCCTGAGACGAACAAGACTCCGGACACACTCTTGACAATTATATCTAGCCGTGACTTTCGACAAATTTGTAGCTCCTACGGAGAGGAATGGGGTAACATCACGGCTGGTACACTTGAGTTGATCTGTGGCGTTATGTTCTCAAAAGAAACATCCTATAAGAGTAAATAATTAAAAATATTATGCTTCCTTTCGATGTCTTAGTACTTGAAGGTGTGGAGGAGGTTGATGTGTTATATTTGCTCTTCTTTGAGTGTTGCGGTTTACACATTCTATTGACGACAGGACTGAAAAGTCACCATGTATAACATGAACGCTTCATCATTGATATAGACCGCAAGTGAACCTTAAATCCATTCCCTTCAAGAGAAGTATTAAAAGTGCCATGTAATACATATACGACACAAACATCTTCTCCTACATATTCCAGTTCGGTAGCCAGGCCAGGACCTAATTGAACCAAATGTGGAGTCTAGTTGTGCCACCTAAAGCCCGGATGTTTCCAGTCCAGATCCTGGACCTGCTCGACGGTGAGTCCCGTCAGTTCCTCCTCGACGTTCCGCCTCTCCCTCTTCTTGTTGTCCGCCCTAATCCACAGGTACATACCCACTGCAATGAGGAAGATGGTGGACTGGGCCGCAAGGTTAAGCCCGTTGCCGATGTGGAAGAGCGGGGCGTCCGTGGGCAAGAAAGCCCAGGTTGAGATCAGTCCGCCAAGGTTGCTGAAGAAGACGTTGGTGGCAATAGCCGAGGAGCGGGCTGTGTCGGACACCACATTGGCGGAGACGTGGGAGTTGGTCAGGGCTCCGTAGGCGTAGATTCCGCAGACTGGTAGGAAGGTGGCACCATAGCGCACGCGCGAATTTGAGGTGGCTAGGAACATGGCGTATCCTATGACGCCAAAGGGTGCGCAAAGTACTAGAAAGGCGCCGCGGTTGTCGAACTTCCAGCTGAGGAAGGATATAGCAACACACATGACAGTGCCGACGGCGTAAGGGGGTACGGTAAGGAGCTGTTGGGATACGACGGATCTGCCCGGGAAAATGGTCTGTACGATGGTGGGGAGGAAGAAAGAAATTCCGTGCACCGTGATAGTGTCGAGTAGGAAAATGGCCGAGGTCGCGAGCCCGACAGGGTTGAGCACACCCCGCAGAAACTTCGTCTTATTGAAGCTGTCAATAAGCTCTGTAGTGCCGATGCGCTCTGACTTGATGCGCTCGATGGCGAGCTCCTTCTCTTCGCGGCTTAGGAATGTGGCGGTCTCAGGGCGGTCGGTCATGGCAAAGAAGGCGAGGAAGCCGATGACTGCGGTGGCGATGCCTAGAATAATGAGTCTGTTAGTCTCAGCCTGAATAAAAGAGACTCAACTTACCTTCAATGGCAAAAATCATCTTCCAAGACCGAATGGACCCAAAATTAGATAGCCTCAAGATCGCCGAGGCCAGCAGCCCGCCAAAAGCACCAGACAGCGATGCCGCCATAATGAAGAGCGAGAGGCGGAAGGTCAACTCGCTGCGACGATACCAGCGCGAGAGATAGTAGGCGTTGGCGGGTAGCATGGCAGACTCGAAGAAGCCAAGCAGGAAGCGAACGCCGCAGAGGGCTCCAAAGTCCCGCACGAAGGCAGTGCAGATAGTGGTGACACCGAAGCCAAAACAGCAAGTCGGAATAAACCAGCCCGGGCCGATCCACTTGCACACAGCAGTGAGAGGTACCTCAAAGATGATGTAAGATACATAGAAGATGGAGAGGCAGATGTTGTAGTCGTAACCCTTCATGTTTAGCTCTTTTTCGAGCCCGGCAAGTCTAGCGTTGCCTGCAAGAGACCACTTATTAGACCACCCAATAAAAAAAAGAGAGCATTGTCCTGATATTTCGGATATTTACGTATTCAAGGGATAAGGGAGTTCATTAACTTACCAATATTGGCACGATCGATAAAACATAGCACTATCAAAACGTCAATTCCTTGCCTCTTAAAGTATCTCTTCTTGAGAAAGGAAAAAGGAGAGGAAATAGAGAATCTCACGGTAGATCATAGCGACAAACGGCATGATGCAGAGGTCCAGCTTCCATCGAAGTCTGGTCTCGGCTGCCTTGTCGACTTGGAAGATGGCCTCTCCTGCACTGCATGCAATTAGCTATAGCGTCAAGTGTCACGGCAACATACATTCGAGATGATTTAGGCGTGATGAGTGGGAAAGGTAACAATATCATATACATACTGGTTGTCCTTTGGCGATACGATCGACTCAGGGACCGGTCTCTCGTTGGTGTGTGCAAAGGAGCTTTTCAAGCTGGGGGGATTGCTCGGTGAGCATAGGACTGTTGTTCCCCTGACAGAGGTTTTCTCCTCCATTTTGTTCTGGTGAAGATTTTCAAATAAAAAAATTATGCTTGCTATGCCTTAAACTGCTACGAGACAGTAAACTTGGGCGAGGCATTATGGAGGTTGGGCAGGCAAGAGATATTCATTGCTTGCTCATTGA
This sequence comes from Scedosporium minutisporum, assembly GCA_034774675.1. Taxonomy (NCBI): domain Eukaryota; kingdom Fungi; phylum Ascomycota; class Sordariomycetes; order Microascales; family Microascaceae; genus Scedosporium; species Scedosporium minutisporum. The sequence goes on from SJVG01000526.1 coordinate 25,362, forward strand.
TATTGGGAATCTCTTTCCTTCCGGCACTACCAAGTCGCTCTGATAAAGCAACAGGGGGTTAGGCATCCTTGAGTTCCTTCCTCTTCTAGGGTCACCCTTCCGTTACTCTGTTCCTTCCCGAAAACGGAATCGGAAACATGCTAAAACTCGATAACAATTACACGAAATGTGCGTTTCCGCACCGGCTCCCTCATACACAGAGCTCAGAGCATTTAGTCTAACATATCAAACTGCTCCACACCCGAAAAGGAATGCAGAAGTGCGGAAACATACTGGACGCTCGTGGCCCGGCCGGACGTCGGACAATTGTCTCTTCCGATTTTTGTTCCCAGAAAACACTCCCACAAAACAGTGAACTGCAATGCGTTATTAGATCGTTTCCTTTGGAGAATCGGAAACGAATCTCATAAGAAAAGAAAAAGAAAAACTTCCTCCCTCTAGTTCCGCGGGTTAGGTGATGTGACCTACTTGGGTCATGGGCTGCTAGTGCTATCTCCATACGAGCTTTCTTTGACGCCGTGTCTAGAAAATGCAAATGTACTTAACATGCCTTATCTACTAAATCCTCTTGATTGGCTCTTGTTTTGAGGCTCACTGAGAACCGCCGCGAACAGGGTGCATACTGCGTACTCAACTATGACACCCTGACACTTGAGCTTAAATTTGGAGATGCGTAAGATGACAAGAGTGCCCCACCTATTCCTCTCTCACATTTGTGGTGTCTTCTTCCCGTTTTCCTTTTGAAGGCTCATGGAAGGGTTGGAGAAAGGGGAAGGAACAAGCGTTAACGGCGCCGGTTGTGGTCACCGGTTTAGAGTCCAGCGTCGCTTCTGAGAAATACCTTGACGCGGCGTACTTCGATTTCATGTGTGTAATTTTTATTATGTTAATTCTTATTTTATTATGAATCCGCTCATCGTGGGCGACATGATACGTCGAATGTGACCCGAGTTGCAGACCGTGAGGTCTTTGTTTGTGAGTCTGCGAGAACATTCAAAAACTGAGTGTAACGGATCTCGCCCCGCACGATCCGCATCGATTTGCCTCGATTGCAAGTTCCCGTCAGAGAGCATTTATTACAAATAAAATTCCGATGTGCCAAGAACCAGTTCATGAATTGGTGTGAAAGTAAGTCATCATGGTGTACCGAGGTAATGAATCCTGTTCCTCACGAGTCCAATATTATGAGACAAGGTCTTCAAGTTCGACGGACAAACCCGACCCACCAGTGCCAGGACTCCCAAGATTCTCTACATCAGGGATTACGACCTGAACTAAGGATTGCTTATACTGTTGCTTCCCATGATATACCCATGAGCAGTCTTGCCTCCTTCCGATGGAGGTGCCTTTGTCAATAAGGCCAGACCTTCACCTC
>SJVG01000527.1:0-26718 GCA_034774675.1 Scedosporium minutisporum
ATAGTGTGCAATCTTTACGGACCTCTCTCAGACAGAGACTTGCTCAGAGCTTCGGCTTTCGTCGGGATGATAAACTCATTTCTCGTGAAACTCAGGGCATCGTTTTGGTCCAGGGAGGTCGCATGCTCCCTCGAAAAGGTATCAACTGCAGCCATGGCCGGGCTTCCAAGGGTCAGGAGGTGGGGTACGGTATACACTGTACGGTGTGAGGGCACTTTGCAGTTTGGGGAAGCCTACCAAGGTGAGGGAAAGAACTTTGGCGGTGATGGATGGATCAAATGGCTGGCTGGGGCTGGGGCTGGATGGAGGGCTACTTCGCAGACCGCTCAAAAGCTGGATGTGGATGTGGATGGCGGGGTCACCGGGGCGGAGGATGGGGTACCTGAGTACTTCGGACGTGAGCACTGAGCAAGAGGATCGGTAGAGGAATGTGGACTTGGCACGGAATTAGTGTCCACTATTGCACCGGAGAAATTAAGATTTGCAAAAGAGGGCTTCCAATGGATCGTTGCAAGGAAAAGAGCGAATTTTTCCTTCCCACTTTATGCCGTGAGGATCATGGATGCTAAGTTCGCGGGGTTACAGAAGGTCCCAGATGTGTAAAGCGCTAATTGCCGCGAGTTGCCGCCCGCATTGTCACGAAGCACGAAGGAGCACACAATTCCGTTTCTGAAAGACGGATGTTTTCCATTTGCCGGATGGGGCTGAGAGATTGGTCAGTCTTCCCGAACTTTTGTTAGTAACGTGAACATCGTAGGACATGTATCGAAACGGTGGAACACTGTTCCGGTCCTCGTGTTCTCCAAAAAAAGAATACTGAACATTGAAGTCTTCTTGGGACGCGTAGGCTATCAGGATTTTCAAAAGGATTTGCTTCGGATGTGCGAGTGAGATTTGATACATAACATGCATGCACGAGATCGAGGTCGAGGGTGAAGAAAGAGGAAGTAACCGCGCAGCTTCGGTGACATGTTGCGTTTGGTGGCGAAGACTGTCACATAGCTGCTGCATCACTTGCATAGTACTGGAGGGACAATGCAGGGCACATCAATTGATCTAAAAAAGGATACGTACTGCCGGCCTGACAAGTCTTCGACGTTTGGAGGGTTGGTGCAATGAACGCAGCAAAATGCTCGATGTGCCGGGTGACCCAAAGTGGCTGCTCATAGTGTAACATGCGCAATTGCCCCGCTAAATGTGGTGTACTTTGTACCTCAATTGAGGGACCAGGCTTGGCATTGTTGCAGGTCTCATCAACTTGGGAAAAAATCCAGGGAAATTTCTTTTGTCCACGTTTCTCAAGGCTTGGTCGAGTTAGAGTCGTGGTGTATTCCTACCGCCCCCAGGAATAGAAAAAAAATAGAATTAGAGCTCCAATTCTAACCCACTAGTGGTTCTCTGGGATGCAAGGACGGATACCTTCGGTGTTGTTTGAGGGAATCCAAATTTTCGATACTGTGTACCTCGGTACTGAGGTGCCAGTGGCAGTTCCTCAGTGGTCAGTGGCCCTCAGTGCGATTCTCTTTGCCGTGACACCGGAGCGGGGCTAGTGGAGTACCGGCGATTGATACGCTGAAGCACGCCGAGCTTCCGTGCTTGGTCCCGGCACGGGGAACGCTGGAGATGCACTGGGCAGCGTTTATCCTCTAACCACCAGCGTATTGCGCAAGAAAACAAACGCTCAACAAACCCTGTAGTGGTTGGGGTAGCGAAAAGAGGGCGCAAAGTATCATTCTCGGCACCTCTTCACCAAATAGGTAGTTACTCGTAGTACTTCGTACTTGGCTTTGTAGAGAAAGGGGTCCTCTCGTACTAGTTGGTAGTTAGCTAGTGCTGGACACAGCTAGACCGGCTTAGTCGTCAGCCCTATTGATCCTACCGTGCCCCTTTTGCCCTTATTCGCAGTTCCCCGGACTGTGTCAAGAGGACAGGAACAGAAGGTGTGGAGAGATCGCAAATTTGCCAAGCCCCGTGACTTTTGATGGAGGGCGTCTAGACCGCTCCCTCAAGTCATGCCATGTATCTACAGTACCCAAAATTTGCATCGTTAACCAACAAAGAACATTGGCATCACGAAACCCCTCAAAAACTACCTCTAATGTGGGGCTGCGTATTCTCTTACGCAATATTGACAAAAAATGAAGCAAGTCTAGAACACTGTCTGCCTGAGGACTCCGACTCTCTGCTCGGAGAAAACGGAAAAATCCAACCGACTTCAGTCTTGTCCTGCCATTTTCCTCTGCAGGTGCGTAACGGTCAAACGTCAAGCTCCGTGGTGGCTAGCATAATAGATCCATAAGCCATCACTAGCATTGATGGATCCATCCCGGATCCTGGCGGGTATGGTCCAGCCGAGCACGCCGAGTTAGAGAAGTCGTACGCGGTCCGAATCCAAGGGAGGTGGAGCCCCGCGAGACAACCAGATTCCGAGTGTAGCTCCCCAGATCAGGGCGGGATTCCAAGGCGTGCGGATGCCAAGAACAGCCTTGGACCCCGAATCTGGCCGAACCGAAAGCACGGATCCGGAAGGACACACCACGCCAGCGTTTACACCGCTTGCTCATAACGCCCCGCAATGTTAGCCTCCATACCGAAACGTAAGAGCTCGGTCTTGCCTCCCGAGACTGCGGGGGAAAAGCAAAATAAGCAACGATCTAGCCTGATGCAAACATCAGTTGTTGAAAACGAGGCGGTATTATGTTCCAATCGCCACCGGACAAGTGTTGAAAAACGCATTCTTCGTCGAGTCGCGAGCATCGACAAGACACGCCTTCCGGATGCAAATAGATAAATGGTCAACGGAGTTCTCAGACATACCCGCCAGGAGCGGATCCCATAGGTGGGTATTTCATGCTTCCTCACTTGCAAATGTGCCACCGTACATGCACATCGCATACACAAGTAGCTAATAGCGTCAATTCACCATCAAGGTACGGATGCCAGGATGCATTCTGTGACTAAAGAGATGAATTGCGTTATGTAGCCCTTGCTTATTCGTATTCCCAGAGAGAAATTGCATATTCTTTTCCAAGAAAAATGCAGATGTTGTTTGTCCGCCGCCCGATCGGGGAGTTTCTTTGGGAATCCCGAGCGTCTCAGAGCGACGATTCGAGCCCCGTGACGGCCGAGCTGACCCACGAAGGGGCGGGAAAGGGGGGCGCGTCCATAGCTCCCGGGATTTTGACCTGAAAGGAAAGAAAAAAGCCCTCGAGCTAGCAAGTTGCCAATGCAGCCTGCCAGACCGTAAATCGTGCAGCTAATAGCAGGGCCAAATCGCGGGGTCTGGAAGGAATCCGGTCCATTCGTCAATTTCAGCAGGGCACACGTGTTGTCGTGCTCTGGCCGGGAATTGGTGCCACCCCTGCATGCGTGCTTTGGCTCGAGCCTCCATCATGAGATCCCCCAGACTTTTTTTTTTTTTTCCATTGACGACGCAGATCCAACCATCGTGAAAGTGGAATTTCGGCTACTTCATCCTTCGAAAAAAGTCAAATACGGCACGCGGAGATGCTAGGTCAAACTAGGTCAAAAATAGGCCTCCAAAGTAGAAGGTATTGCAGGAACCCAAGCTAAAGGCTAAGCCCCATGCAGGAGCTCCCGGCATTGTGACCCTAGCTGGCCTGGCCCGGAGCTGGAGCAAGCATGAAGTAGTCTATTAGTCTTGGTAGCTTTTGATATTAGGAGCAACAAGAACAATTGAAGCTTGGAGCTACCCGAAAGTACCTGATGGTGTATTACGTACTATGTACTCACGTACTGTACGTATTCTATATGTACGTACTTCGTCCAGGAAGAGGTGGTTTGAAAGTCGTTTGAACGGTGAAGCTCACGATGCTTGTCAAACGTGTGGAGGCTGGCGTTGATGAGACGCAGGCATACCTCCCCTTCCGGGAGGGTTTTAGTAATGATCGAAGATCACGCGGCCTACCCCCAGGCATAAGCCCTGGATTTGTTGAGATTGAGTCAGTAACACGACCCGACAGAGCCGGGCGGCGGTGAAAATCCCTGAGCAACACCTTTGTAATGCGCGCGTTGAGGAAGGCAAAAAAAAGGATCGTGAAGCTAATTCAGAGGTGAAGAATGGTTACGGTGCCCCTGGCAGTAGTCACAGGGATAGATAGTGGCTATGTGTCACAACCACGGGACCTGACTTGAAAATGTCCTGAGAGAATGGCTGAGGACCCCTCGTTGAACAAGTCCATGGGGGCTGGCGGGGTGCCTCCCATTCTTCGAAGCGAAATAGGAGTTTGGAATTGAGGGGCTCTAGATTGAGACAGAGTTTATTACTTCGTATGACGCCGAGAATCAGGGTGGTCCAAGAATACGATGCCTGCATCACCAGTCTAACGCGGCCGGGCTGCGTTTGGGGCTGCGTTTAGAGCTGCGTTTCGATGCGTTTCTCACAAAATACGCGGCTAAGGTGCTGCGTCTCCGTACGGAGCCACATACGGAAGCGTCGGAGAAACGCATGGGGCTTGCGCCGCCGAATTATCACCTGATATCACGGTCACTACCGGCGGAGGGTGTTCGGAATTCGGGCCACAGCAAATTAACATAGGACGAGTAACGTGGGATATGGCGACCCAACCGCTCAGTCTCCGCGGGATACTAAGAAAAAATACTACTGTAATTTGTAAAAGAAAATGCGACTCGTAAGACCCCGAATATCGGGAGCCCCTGGGTTTGGGCATTGAACACGAAGCCTCTCCCAACTGTCCCAGGTGCCCAATGTCGACAATAGCCGACCGATTGATTCAAAAACATCGTTCTGTTGAACGGCGAAAGGAGGTGACCCTGGCGAGTTCGGGGTCGGAAATCATGTCACGCTCACATGACATGTGACTGCAGCTTTGAAGTCGCTAGTATTGACCCGCAGGCGGCAAGTACAATACCCTGTTGCAAGGAATAAGAATACCTTGGCATCAGGTTACTTTTCTCAGGTACAAAAAGTACAGAGTCACTTTTTAGTACCAGGCATGTAGCGCATGGTACGAGCAGCTACTCGCAGCTCATACGGTGTACTTCCAACGCGATGCGGAGTACCCCTTCCAGGTACAAGGTGAACGGCCAATCAGGGGTGCAAAGCTAGCATCAAATGCCCGAAATGTCGTCGAGTGGAGTTCCTATTGGTAAGAGCGGCCGGCCTGCTCGGGCTGTCACTTCCTGCGTTGACTACACCGTTAAAGAATCGCAAAAAATAGCGTTTCCAACAGCGTAATTTTCCCCAGCTGGGCTGCGTATTTCCGCTGTACTTTGGAGTTCTCCAACGCTGGTCCTTCTGGCCCTTCTCAACGATGCCGCCCCTTCAGCCGGCTCGTACCTTCCGTCTAATTCTGTCGCCATCGTCATAAGTCCCCCGCCCACTTTGCTCTGACAACGCCTTCCAAACAATCGAAGTCTCCTGGTGACTATTATCACCTAAGCTAGTTTTAGGATTTGGCCACAGTTATTGTGTACATCAAGCCGAGTATCTTTTTTTCCTTCGATTTTTATCCCCTTTTTTTTTCTTGTCTTAAGCTTTCGTATATAAGTCTCGTTTCCCTCTTCGCTCTCGTGGCACCCACCAGCGACTTCACGACGTGCTCACTGAGCTTCCTAGCATAACGAAAGCTATCAACCACAGCCCACTAGACTTTCCCACATTCATGTCCCTGATCTAAGATCCAGGGTCTCTCGAACCCTCCTCGATACGCCATCCAAAGCATCTTTACCACCCCTTTCCCTAGAGGAAGTCAATTGCACTGTCGACCAAGCCCGAGTACCAATCATCATCCTTCCTCCTATCTCTTCAGCGCAAGCCCTACCGCTTTATCTCCCGAAGCCACGGCTTGATATTCACCAACCCTACCTTGTAGCTCTTATCAGAAGACGCAAGACCGGCAGCAAACTCCCAACGGACTTTTCGGATCCCCCTATCTTTTAGCGACCCGCCTCTCCGCCACCGTTCCTGCAGCCATCCATCAAGTTTGAGCTCAGCTCGTATACTAATCGCCTGTTGTTCTGCGCCCGCTTGAGTTCCTCGCAGTCCCACAAGCAAGATCTGTGAGTCACCTCTTGTCCTCTACTCTGGCCCATCCATGCACCTTCCTCAATTCAGGCACGCTGCAACGACGGCAGTTGGAACCTTTTCCCCCTCCATTCCGCTGCCGCCCTGTGGGGAACCGCTATCGCGTCGCTGAGGCTGAGAGGCCTTCTGGGTCAGAAGTCTTCGTCAGCTTACACACACAAACACCTACACATTTCATTCCCAGCTGGCGGTGTCTGAAAAGTACCGCGGGACACTATCCCCTGATTCCTCAATTCCTTTTTTATGAGCAAAGGCCTCGGTGTCTCCGTTTCACAGTGGTTCTTTTGCTCGAGGTTTCTTTTTTAGAAGTCTTTTAAGACTGCTGCGCTCTGTTTATGACGTCACTAATGAGATTGATCTTCTGCAGCATTCCGTCTTCAAAGCAAGAAAAAAACAAGGTCCTAAGACATTGGACAGTAAGTTTTTTTTTTCTCCTGTTGATATCAATATCGATATTCCAGGGAGCCCTTTTCTGGTTATTTGAGTGGTGCATGAAGCAGCGGTGAAGAAGGTCAGCATCTTGCAAGCTACGTACAGTACAGTACAGCTCCAAGATAAGACTGCTATACGAGTGTCTTGTTTGCATCTGGCTAGGTCCCTTATCAATTGCATCCCTTATGGATACCTGTTTGGGACAAGGGCAAATGTCACAAGCAGAGTGAGAGAGTCATTCTCAAGTGAGGAACTACAGACTCTGGACCTTTGAGGATATAAAGATGGCACAATTGGGATCTCCCTTGAGCCTTCTAGTCTTCTCTCCATCAAGCATTCACACATCATTTTCCTCACCTGGAGATTCAGCCTCTTAATTTGTCTTTTACCAAGGCTTTATCCTTTTCAAGATGGCTGTTACAACAGTTACTAACACATCTTTGGACGGGTTTCCAGAGTATATAGACCCTTTTGAACCTTCCGAAATCATGTCTTCATTACCAGCCCCTGTTGCCAAGGCAGTAGCGAATATTCGCGATGAAGAAGAGGAGAGCCGCCACCCCTCTCCTCAGCCGTCTCACATCTGCCTCCCTCACCAGCCTCTGAGGAAACCCACCTTGGGCTATATCGCTCCTACCTTTGCGGAAAAGCCAGTCCAGAAGCTTGAAGGTATGTCAATAAAAAAGTTTGCCTGAGAAAAACAACCCAACATCTTGCTAATTTCAATGTATTGCAGTAACAAAACTTGTTGAGGAGGCTGGCTTGATTCCTGCCTCTCAGATCAACGATCAGATCGAGTTTTTCTATGAAAAGCTCGGTATTGACGATGTATACTTCAACTTGGAGAAGCCTAGCGTGATTGCTAGCCAAATCACCTCCTTGTATGCCGCCAAGGTTGCGGCGCTGGCCCGCGAGGACAAGCGAGAGGAGATCCGCCTTGACATGGAGGCTGAGGACCATGCCATCTACATCGATACCAGTGAGCCTGGAAAGTCCGGCTTGAGCGGCCCCAGGTATGAGGAGAGGCTTGAGGCCAAATACCTTGACCATGTCGGCAAGACCAAGTTCAGGGTCGAGACCTTCCGTTCTCCCGGCGCCCTCGGTGCCAATCACGGCTCCAAGTCCACCCTCCGCTGCTACTTCGTCTATCAGTGCCAGTTCCGCCAGTCGCCAGAGGAGACTGACCCTAAGGAATCGCGCCTCGAGCTTATTTCCGACAACGGCTTCTGGCAGAAGGCCACGAGCAACACCAAGCAGATCTACCAGGAAGTCATCAACCTGGCCGTTAGCCGAACCGGTCCGGTGATTGAAGTCTTCGACCTTCCCGGCAGCGAGGAGAAGCGATTGATCATTGCTTTCCGAAGCCGTACCGCCCGAGGTCTGTTCTCCGAGCTCAGCGATCTCTACCACTACTACGGAGTTACTAGCTCTCGCAAGTATGTGGAGCAGTTCTCCAATGGTGTTACCGTCATGTGCGTGTACCTTAAGCAGGCCACCAACCTCGAAGGCAACTACCCTCCTCTTGAGGACTCCATCCACCAGATCACGAAGGAGATCTCGCTCCTCTACTGCCTTCCCCATAACAAGCTTCACGGCTTGTTTGCTGCTGGCGAGCTGAGCCTTCAAGAGGCCATTTATGGCCACTGTGTCTGGGTATACATCCAACACTTCCTCAACAGATTGGGCTCCGAATACGTGACCCTTTCACAACTCCTTGACCTCAAGGACAACGCCCAGGTCTCGTTGCTCAGCAAGCTCAAGCGCCGACTCCGTACCGAAACGTTTTCTCCCCAGTACATCTTGGAGATCATCAAGTCGTACCCGTCCCTCCTTAGGGCGCTGTATGCGTCGTTTGCCACCGTCCATCTGGGCCTCACGAATGGCAATGGAACCAATGGTACTAATGGCACCAACTCTGGCCGACGCAGCCCCAAGCTGGCTCTGGAGGCTATGTCTGACGACAAACTCAAGGAGAAGATCTCGGCTACGGTCGCGAACGAGAATGATGAAATGGTCATGACCGCCTTCCGTGTCTTCAACAACGCTGTCCTCAAGACCAACTTTTTCACGCCGACAAAGGTGGGCCTTTCTTTCCGCCTTGATCCTTCTTTCCTGCCCACCACGGAATACCCCAACCCTCTCTATGGCATGTTCCTCTTCATCTGCGGTGAGGCTCGTGGATTCCATCTTCGTTTCAGGGATATTGCCCGTGGAGGAATCCGCATCGTCAAGTCGCGAAGCAAGGAAGCCTACGCTGTCAATGCTCGAAACCTCTTCGACGAGAACTACGCCCTTTCCAGCACTCAGCAGCGCAAGAACAAGGATATTCCTGAGGGCGGCGCCAAGGGTGTGATTCTCCTGGAACCTAAGCAGCAGGACAAGGCCCGCGAGGCGTTCGAGAAGTACATTGACAGTATCCTTGATCTTTTGCTCCCGGCCCAGACACCCGGCATCAAGAACCCCCTCGTAGATCTCTACGGCAAGGAGGAAATCCTCTTCATGGGACCCGATGAGAACACTGCCGAGCTCGTCGACTGGGCTACCGAGCATGCCCGCGCTCGCGGGGCGCCTTGGTGGAAGTCTTTCTTCACCGGCAAGTCTCCCAAGCTCGGCGGTATTCCTCATGATACCTACGGCATGACGACTCTCGGTGTTCGCCAATACGTCACGGGCATTTACCGCAAGCTCAACCTCGACCCCTCCACTGTCAGGAAGATGCAGACCGGTGGCCCTGACGGAGATCTCGGCAGTAACGAGATCCTTCTCAGCAATGAGAAGTATACGTCCGTTGTTGACGGCTCGGGTGTCCTCGTCGACCCCAACGGAATCGATAAGGAGGAACTCCTCAGCCTAGCCAAGAAGCGCGTCATGATTAACCACTTTGATGTGTCTAAGCTTTCTAAGGACGGATACCGCGTGCTCTGCGACGACTCCAACATCACCCTCCCGACTGGAGAGATTATTTCCAACGGCACGGCGTTCCGCAACACGTACCACCTCCGTGACACGGGCTTGACTGACTGCTTCGTGCCCTGCGGTGGCCGTCCCGAGTCGATTGACGTGGTGTCGGTGAACAAGCTGATCAAGAACGGCCGTGCTACCATCCCTTATATGGTTGAAGGTGCCAACCTCTTCATCACTCAAGATGCCAAGCTCCGCCTTGAGGCTGCGGGATGCGTTCTCTTCAAGGACGCCAGCGCCAACAAGGGTGGTGTCACTTCCTCATCCATGGAGGTGCTCGCTAGCTTGTCGTTTGATGACGAGAGCTTCGTCGAGAAGATGTGTGTCGACGCTAAGACTGGCGAGGCGCCCCAGTTCTACAAAGACTATGTCAAGGAGGTGCAGGCTAAGATTCAGGAGAACGCCCAGCTCGAGTTCGAGGCCATCTGGAGCGAGCGCGAGAGGACGGGCGAGCCCCGCTGCATCATCTCCGACAAGCTGTCGGCGGCCATCACCCAGCTCGATGAGGAGCTTCAGCACTCCCAGCTCTGGGATAACACGGCTATCCGCCGCGGTGTCCTGGGTGATGCTCTGCCCAAGCTTTTGCAGCAAGAGATCGGTCTTGACACGATGATTTCGCGCGTACCCGACTCGTACCTTAGGGCCATCTTTGGCAGCTTCCTCGCCAGTCGATTCATCTACCAGTATGGCAGCTCGCCAAGCCAGTTTGCCTTCTACGACTTGTAAGTTTGGACCCTTCTTCCTTCATTTAACAAGAGTGAGCAAAACTAACAGATTTTCGTATAGCATGTCGAAGGTCAGGGCCAAGCTCGAGGGTGTTGAGCCTTAAACGTTGTGTCTTTTTAGTCACGGCATTCCTACCTCTTATACTACTATAGTATTTCTTGTTTCGGTTCGAGATTGAAGGGAGTAAAGGTTTCGAGCTTTATAGGGATACAGAAAAAAACAAAACAAACAAGGAACAACAAAATTTCTAAGGGAACGAAAAGCAATAAGCATTCAGAAGCATAGGATCTTGGAGCAGACGGGGTTTTGCTTTGATTCATTTCGCAGTTCTTGTCTTTGTCCGCATTTTATCATATTTTCTTCTTCGTTCACCTTTGTAGAGTTCTCTGTGCTTTTTGATGTTAAGACTTGATTCTCTCTTTCCTCGCATTATTCTTATGATTATACACTACAGCACAAGCGTTTGCATGTATATTGAGGTGTTCCTGTTCGTGTTACTAGTTCCCTCGAGGTGGGATCCGCCAACGTCGCACTTGCAACTGGCATTCCATGCCTGTCAGATCAGGTGATGGTAGTGGAACCCGGCTTCGTGGTTGATTCGCAGGGTGTCTTTGACAGCCCTTGCCTCTCTAGCTGTTTGAGATTCGTCGATAGCTATAGATAGCAGCATGACTACGGAGTATTCGGCATCAACGAGAAGAGCATTGAGGTATTAAACCCCGTCCATGGTCGATTGGTACAGGTCATTCAAGCCCATCTGGGAGAGAAGAAGCGAATACGTGAGTTCAATGTGCTGCACTCGCCTTGCATCTGCGCTCGATTGCGTCTGCGTCTGGACCCGGCGGCATGATGCAAGAAAGGATGAGGTGATGGACCATTCGGAGCCGCGTTTTCTCAAAGTACGGCGTCGTGGTGCGTAGTTATTGGGTGAGAGTGTGGATTTTGGGCCTTAGGATGTTGAGGCATCGATATTCGTGACTGGAAGCGAGTGATATTCTTCCTTTTCCTTTTGCTGGGCTGTAAAGTGCATGCATGATGTCCTGTGCTCTCGCCCAGCCAGACGCAACCACGATAGAAGGGAGAGCACGAACAGACTGAAAGTGGAGTCCGACGGTTTGGAATGACATAGAGTTTGTTAGGATGAGGACGCGAGTACGAACCCCTTCCGTCTGCGCATCGAAGTATTAGTGGATAGGGCGAAGGGGTCACCAGCACTTGAGGGCAACAAAGTCATTGGCTTCATATTTCGGAAGGGAGGGAAGCTAATTGATATGGTGGAAACATGAAACGAGGAGCAAATGCCGCGATGTACCCTTGCCAAGGATGTGGGAGCCAAGGGTGCGAGGCATTGACGCGATTATTGCTTTGTCTTGTTCAAACGAATGGGCGGCTTTTTGGAGCCTTTATTTTCTATTTTTATTTTATTTTATTTTTTTATTGGAAATGGCTGTTTCCGCTTCCGCATCTGATGAATTCCCTCATTTCCATCGCCGATTTCATATCCTCAAGTCCGTCCATTTCCCAATTGCTGATGGTTCCCAAATCCATGCCTGATATTCCAGGTTCGATGGGAGCTACGATCCGTGCTTTAAGAAGAGACTAAACGCTCCATCATAAAATTAGATGTTACTTCCATCGTCCTGCCTCAAGAGCCACACCTTCGTAGTGTACATAGCTCTTTCCAGACGCAATCGATACATCTTCATAAAGAACCACGTCCATTTGATAAAACAGTTCAATATAGAAAAGTGACGACACGGAAGGCCCCGATTTTCAAGGGATATCCGTGCACCAACATATTCCCGAGCGACTATTGTCTCACTGCCATATGGGAGGTGACTCTTGAAAGATTCTATCGCTGTCTGGCAGTTTCCAAACTAGCGACCCGGTATTGGGGTCAACCGACGTCTGGTACCCCTGAGGGTGGTCGATAGACTCCAAGCCTCGGAGCCTCCCATATTGGCAGACCGTCGAAAAACCGACGCCGCGGCGCCGTGACTTGGTCGATCGTCAACGGCGTTGGATACAATTCCGCTTGGTACCTTCGTAGGCCTTGATAGAGAAGCAAATAGAGGGCAGTACGGAATGTCACACGAGTGTTCGCGAACGGTATCACCCAGCAGTCGACTGGGCAGTTTTCGCAGAGAAGCATTTCCGGGGTTTCCGCCCGGAACTAAAGCAGCAGAAGGAACTTGCCGTCGAAGCAAAATACTTGAGGGCACCGATATTTACAAGCGTATCTGCAGTAATCATTTCTGAGTAAGTTGAGCGCTAAAAGTTGGTCTGGATGGCTTACCCTCGAAGGTCCTGGGACAGTCGCACTTGAGGTATAATAGGTCGAAGGTCACCATTCTGCCAGACCTCGGGGACGATCAGGTTTCTCTTGAACTCCCCGATAACATTTGGCGAGCGTCGATTGTTGTACCGGGCCCAAAAGATGGCATCGGTGTTTTCGGCAATGTTGATTTCCGACAGAGGTTTGATGTAGTAAGACACAGATAACTTGGGGTATCGGGAGAATGCGGCGAGGACCACACTCACGACTTCATTGCTGAACCAATGCTCAATGTCGGCTTCTGTGTCGAAGTTCCATACTAGCTCGTTTAGAGGGTAGCAGGGCTCCCGCATTCGTTGCTCGTGGTCATCGTCTATATCCAGGAATGCGTCCCACTTTGCGACAGTTTCTTGGGTGTCCGGGGTACGTCATGTATGGACAAGGAAGCGAGTTATGGGCTGGAACTCGCGAGTCCATTCTTTGTTGCTTTGTGTGGTGTTGTCGGTGTGCCTGATACGGGTATTAGGCTGCTGCCGGAGTAAAACACCAACCTGGGTCGGTGTCGCCATTGTCGTCCTGGAAAGTCGTTCTTGAATAGTCGTCGATGTGTGTAATGATTCGCCGTGCTTGAGAGACCAGTTGTCATGAAGGAGACCATAAATGGTTTTTATGCCCCATTCTAGTGACTTGATTGTTGTGAGGAAAACCATCTACGCGTTGCTGCCGAAGTTGATCTCCAACTGCAGGTGAGTTGCAATTGGAGCCATGGCCCAACGGAGTGTGTGTTACAAGGCTTCATATGGCGATGTAACAACTGTCAGGCAGGTAGTCCTTTTGGCGCAATGGTTACAGCCTGCGAACAGCCAGTTGTCTGCGTCACGGAGTAAAAACAAGCCAAAACGGGGCTTCAAACCCCGAGTAGTCGAGACCGGGGACCCCATTTCGCCGTCAGATAATCCCAAAAAGCTGATGTAAAACAGGCCCTTTCCGGCGGACATAAGATAGAGCTTCCACTTTGTTATGTTTCCGTTCTATCGTGGGTTTAGAACGTGGAACTGTTTTGGCATGGATCAAATACGGTGATGTTTTCCGAAGGCCTCTGTTATGTTAGAATGGATTCAATAACCATCAATTGATCGCTTTTCGAGAGCGACTCTGGTCAATACAAGCACGGCATGGCTCCTTCCCTCAGAACACTGAACCACACAGAACCGAAATCTTAACAAATCCGGGCACGTCAGATGAGAAAGTCCGCTCGGAGCCAACCCCTCACCTCACACGTGCCCCAAAGCAGGACATAATATAACATATCATCCAAAGTATATACCCAACTCCGCAAACTACACGCAGTCTTGCTCTAATCGGTCTATCCGGCTCTTAGAAGGTGACATGTCCGAATTAGGACGCTGTTCGCTTTCATAAAGATGCATCAATTGACCCGATATTGAGTCCATCGATGACTGTACACGAACCGAAACAGTTGCCCACCCCGCGGAAGGTATTCATGGTCTTCCATGCATTCTAATTAGGAAATAGAGGCGGGCGCTTGAAAGTTACCTCGCATCCCCGATGCTGAGGACTAAAGGCTGCGCAGAGAGGTGCCATATCCAAGTCATTAATATTAATAGCTGTGCCTTAGTCCAATGCTATGGTAAAAATACACTAAAGGTGACGGGGTGAAACGAGGCAGAGAGAGATTCGTGCCAGCTAGCACCTCGCAGGAAAGATATGCTCTGCATTTTTATAAGCGTACGGTCGGTAGTCGAAGACCCTCCCATTCTAGTCCGTCGATATGATCCCGATAGCGACCGCCCAGGTAATTCACTAGGATGCCGATTGTCTTGGCGGGGACTTCCTCGAAATTTGTGCTCGACATTTCAAGATCTACTGCCATTATCTTGTTCCCGACAAGATGGTAGTTGTCCATCTTCAAGTCGCCGTGCACGACCCCACAAGATCCCAGCGCGTTGATAGCGTCGGATATCAGTCGATCGAAATCCTCTGGCTCCAACACGGCCCCCACCGGCGTCGATAGACTATTACCGCCTATGTCGGATAGAACATGCGCCGGACGGTTTCCATTCCAGACGCAGCCGATATATCTCGGCACGTAGATGCCCTGCACCGACTTGGCTCGCGCGTACGCGACGCGTTCCTCCTCGAACTCTGTCTCCTATCCTGGTTTTTGGGTTTTCAAGATGAACGTTGGTGGTAAGAACCACTCAGGGCAAAGTTCTTTCGAGATATCCCACGAGACATGCTGTAAGAAGCCATCTAAAAGCCCGGACAGCTCGACTGATGATTGAAGGGGGATTGTGAATACGCGGAACGTTGGGGTGGACGTTGTCAACTTGTTGTCCGACGGCTCGAATGAATCGAGTGCCAAACCGGAAGTTCTACTATCAAATTAGCTTGGCTGACTTGATATACTAATGAATATACAACAATACGACTGGACAACTAGGGCGCTGCAGCAGCTCGACCATTTAGGCTATCAATGAGGGATTCGTCAAACTAAGATGAGATTTAGAAGTTCAAAGTACCATCGAGCCTTTCTTGCTGTGCTGAATGCTCCGAACCATTCTTAGTCATCATTGTGTCTTTTCAAATTGTTCCCAGCATGCAACGTCCAGCTCTCGTTTCGGCGGTCGTGCCTGCTTCCAATTGGTTTTTCTGTCTCGGCTCTTGCTTCTTTGAGTGAGGCCATCAAGGCCTTTTTGCCCACGATAACTTTTTGCCCTAAGCCAAGAAATTGTTATTATTCCACTTTGGCTTCTTTCTTTTCTTTCCCAATACTAAGGTATCCTCGTCCTCATCCTCGAAAGTGAGTCGACCAGTCCTGTCCGGACCGGACCGGACCGGACTCGATGAGTCCAGACGTCGACAGGAACTTTGTCCCTGTGGACGAGCCAACCAACCACCTGGAACCCCTCGTTTAACCATCTTTTTGGCTCCTTTGTGGGCTATTTTAACCGTCCACACCAAGGACGACGTCGAATCACGGCTCACGAAACGACCGGGCGGACCTTGACCGAGCGAGTCCTTGAAAGGACAAGGGCTGTGCTAATGACTGACCCTGAGGACTAGCGTGCTGTTTCATGGCCTGAGGTGCCGGGAATCACTGGGACAAGGGGGTAAGAGAAAAAAAAAAAAATTAAGAGGTCGAACTCGAAACGAAACAAGGATTGGGAGAACGCCCGAAAGACTCCAGATTTTCTACCCTAGATCAAGTTCAATTGTTTGATTGATCAATTTGATTCCTCTCTGGAAGTGCACGACGAATGAGATGAAGTCGTGCAGAGGCAGAGTCGCTGGCGGGGACAGAAGCAGACCACTCGTACATACAAGTATGACATTGAGTGAACACTGCAGTGTCGTGGATGGATGGATCGCCTGGCTTGATCAATCGATTGCTGGCACTAAATAACTATGAGTACTTCGTAAGGGGGTGCAAAATTCCCGTCTGGTTCCTTGCAGGATCCATCAACAGCACGCAACTGGCCACCTCCACTGCACCTTTTTACTCCTTACTCCGTTTCCCGTACTTGTAGTCTTGTAGTCATAGACTTGGACTTCATCTCCTCGCCTAATTCGTACAAATTCCTTTTTTATTATTTTCTCTTTCGTCACCTCGTTCCTTTTCCTCTCCTCATTCTCTCATTCCCTCCTTTCAAGACCGCCTTCTCCCAGCGACCACCCGAACCCGACCGGAGTCCATCTTGATGCTGGAACCTCACAGACTTCGACATGCCCAAACTACAAATAATACGTGCCGGTACGTGCGGGTCCCCCGAGCAAGATGATCGCCAGCAAGCCGTTGCAGCCCCCTTCAGCCACCCGCGTTATTGGGCCAGACTTTGCAAAGTAAACGACATGGGCACCGAACACTGCACATTCCGAAGTTGGAGTGCGAAGGGATACGAGGAAGATCCGATGCACCAGCCAGTGCTGCTTGGTGTGGAAATAGTTTCCAAGTATGAACGAATCCTGGAAATGCCCGTGCCATTGATCAATGACGAGGCCAGCGCCGAACAATTGAACACAATTTGATTCTCACCAGGCCTGTACTTCATACTTGTCTGGTCTGGGTGCTGTCGACGACTGAGTAATGTTGTCTCGCCCTTGTTGACCTCAAGCGTGGAATTGGAATTTTGAAGTTGGGGGACAATATTGAATATTCAGCTTTCCCTATTTCCATATCCCCGTATCCCCATGCAGCCTGGTATCCCTTCCCCCCTCGTCACCCCTTCCCCAGCCAGAGCAACAGGAACAGGCACGGAATCAGGCACAGAGACAGAGACAGAGACCAAATTGGCGCAGCAAATCTAGTTTGAGCACAAGCTCACACGACGAGCACCACTTGATCCTATCATCCCCGGAGATACATTGGCAGATCAACATTAATCAACCTCGATCGTATTGATTGCCTCGAACAAGACGGATTCGCTGCAAGCGAGCGATCAATTGATCACCATCGCTGCCATCGATGCCATCGATGCCATAGCTGTCCCCAACCCAACATTTAATCCATTTGATCCCATGCAGGCCTGCATGGACCCTCATGCCCGCCGCTCTCTTTCCCTCTTTCCGCTCGGGCTTCGTTGTTCGAGACTGTGCCGCCTCTTACTCGCTGGCTCTCCCTGCCTCTTTCTGCCTCAACCTCCCCTGTCTTCCCCCCTTTTCTTGTCTAGGCCTTGTCGATCCCGAACGCTTTAATTTTTTCTCTCTTTTTGATTTGAGCCCAATTCTGCGTCTTCAAAGTCTTTATCTTTTTTTCCCTTGTAACGTGGCGCATCGATAACAAAAACACCTCACCATTCTCTCTCTTTTTATTTTATGTTTATTTTCGGGCCCGAGTTTGGCTAACCTCCGGCGACACGCGCTCCTTCTCCCACTGATTAGACACTATTGATCTCCAAGATCACGACCGTCCTTCGGCACAGGACCACTCCAAATCCAACCTTCGCAACAGTAACAGTCCTTCCTTGAACGTAGGTCCCCACCAGGCCGAAACCCTTAGAGACGTTGCACACGAAACCGCCGACGAGAATCTCCGCAGCCCCCGCCTGGTGTGGGACAAGCCAACCGAGCTCCAAGGCGATCACGGCCACGATCACGATCACGGCGACGACCACGACCTCGACGACCTCGAGATAGATATCGATTTCGACGATTCCGAAATTAAATCCCGAGCTCGCTCGAACTCCGACCTCGACGAGGATCACCCTCACTCCCGCTCGAATAACATGATGCACCAGCAAGATACGCTGGCCGTCGCCCAGAATGGAGGCATCCAGGACGATAGCGACATGGAGATGGATGGCGACGACTACGATGACGATATGACTGGGGGAATCTCCAGTTCCCCCTCCATTGAGGATGGTGTGTATCCCCGTATTGCGATTGCGTCCCGCCCCGTCGCGGGAGCTCCTCCTCGCTAGCCGCGAAGGGTAGATTCCCTGCCGGGCGCCGCTCGCATGATGACCTCCTCTACTACATCCCCAAATGCCCCTCGTATCACTCCCCCAGTGATGTTCCCGACCACGAGCGAGACTAGGCCCTCGATTCCCGACCCAACACGAGCTGCTCCGCCTCAAGGTCCTATCGAGATGATTGGAGATGACCTCTTAGTGGGGGTCCCGACACATATTGAGAATACAGGTCGTCATCGCCATCTTCTTCTTCCGCTTCATAGCGCCAATCTTAGCGCGTCCGAGACCAGCGACGACAACTTCACTCCCGGAACCCGCCACGACTGCGACCGTCTCCACTCACCTAGAGCCGGAACCTCGAGCGTTGACGATGGCTACCCTCTCTACTATTCCGAGTCCCTAATTTCTGAGATGGAAGAGGAGCTGTCGCGCTGGCCATCAGGTCATGGTCCCCCTTCTCTTGACTTCCACACAAAGCGGAAAGAGTTCGAGCGGGGCGAGCACGTCAACAATTCTAATGAGTTGCCCAAGGGTGAACTCGACGGCTTTGCGATTCCCTACATCCCGAGCGAAGAAGAAGAAGATGATGATGACGACGACAGCGAGATTTCATTCCCCGATGATCCTATGTACGTTGACTCGGGTTAGAGCGCTGAGTGCTTACAACATCCAGAGGACATCGATTTCGAGTACGTTTACGCGCTTCACACATTCGTCGCCACCGTAGAAGGCCAGGCGAACGCGACAAAGGGTGATACCATGGTGTTGCTAGACGATAGCAATAGCTACTGGTGGTTGGTGAGAATAGTCAAGGATAGCAGTATAGGTATGCGCGATATTCTGGAGAGCTCAAATACCCATCGTCCCCAGGAACGGGCTGTCTAATAGTCCTACAACAGGATATCTACCCGCCGAGCACATCGAGACCCCTACCGAGAGGCTAGCGCGTCTGAACAAGCATCGGAATATTGACGTAAGAAACCTACCACATATTCTCATCTACTCTTATCATCATTGTTGTGCCGCCGATTGTCAACTAACTGGACCCACCCACCCAGCTATCTGCCACCATGCTTGGCGACCAAACCGCTGAAAAGTCGAAACCAACCTTCAAGACTGCTATTCGGAGGCGGAAGAAGACGGTAACCTTTGCGGCCCCGACATACGTCGACTACGAAGACTTTGACTACTCCAGCGATGACGAAGACCAAGAGGAAATCTTTGCCCAGCAACAGATAGCGGCTAGACAAGCTCGCGAGCAGCAGCAGCAGCAGCAGGTTACTGCCTCGTCAGCTGAGATCCAAGAAGTCGAGATAGACTCGGAGAGCGAAATCGAGGACGAAACAGCAAAAGTCGAACCGCTGAAACCGCGTGTTGTCAAGGAACCCAGCAAGACACCAGACCCCGCAAAGACATCAACATCGACTGATGATTCTCATATGAAGCGTGCGAGCGAAGAGATGTTCGACGGAAAGGCGGACGGTGTTAGCCGCTCAAGGAACGGCACGGTCCGGAACACAGACTCGTTCTTCAAGGATGATACCGTTGAGACCAAGAAGATAACCCTCACACCCAACCTGCTTAGGGATGACAACACACCCCGTGATTCCACGGAGTCCAAGGAGCTCCGGCCACGGCCAAGCCTCGATAAGGTTCTCGATAAGGACAAGGACGACAAGAAGAAGAAGGATAAGGATAAGAAGGACAAGGACAAGAAGCCTAGCGTAATCCGGAACTTCTTTTCGCGCAAGGACAAGAAGAAGGGTGGCGTCGATGACTACGACGACGACCCGAAGAAGTCGATGGATGGCAGTGAACCCCGGGACAGCAAGGAGCAACAGGAGGAAGTGGAAGGAGGAGATGGCTGGACTGACAAGTCCGGCGCTGGTCCTCAGCGACACCCGAGCAAGCTCCAGAAGCAGCAACCCCGAACGGAACCTTCCCCCACACGCGGCAAGGGTCCCACGGCACAAAAGCCCGCGGATATGGGCGCTTACATTTCCGAGACCAGGAACGACGTTTCCAACGTTCCGCCGGCGACCATGCGTATTGTCGACTCAGAAACGCAAGAGACGAAGGAAGTCTCCTCGCAGCCTACAAAGGAGGAATTAACGCGGGCCAATGGGACATCCTTGGAATCCACCAATGTCGAGAACGGTACATCAACATCTCAGGACACCGAACGTGGTCCTCGTGCCCAGCCTCAGCAGCCCAACGACCGGCAAACGGATTCGCCAGCGCGAACATCTCCCACGAACGCCAGCCGCCCTCCACCACTCATGGTGGACACGTCGAGCCAAGAAGACCACTCGGCGTCGCCATCGCCCGAACTCGTCGACATTGACACCGAGGGTTCCACCACCCTGCGCAAGCAGGATTCCGTTACGACCAACTCTACGTCGACCGCGGAGTCAACTGCTACCTGGAACGATGCCAAGCTGCGGGCCTTTTTCGAGACTGGCACGGATATCAGGGAC
Source organism: Scedosporium minutisporum (assembly GCA_034774675.1). Classification (NCBI taxonomy): domain Eukaryota; kingdom Fungi; phylum Ascomycota; class Sordariomycetes; order Microascales; family Microascaceae; genus Scedosporium; species Scedosporium minutisporum. Next base: position 20,371 of record SJVG01000527.1, read on the forward strand.
ATGCTCGTCGTGGTGTATGACAAGACCGACGTGGCACCTGCTGGCCCGGATCATCCTCTAGTGGGATCGCTCTTTAGGGAGCAGAATGCCAAATTGGCGGAGATTACAACAGTGAGTACAATCCCGAGGCAGGAAACACCTCTAGTGATGTTCCCAGTTTATTAACTCTAGAATAGCAACTTGACAATATGCTTGGCGATTGGCTCGCCAGGAAGCAACGGTTGCGAGGCACCGTCTAGAAGAATGGCAAGGATTGCCAATCTGTTGATGACTGCCCACGCATACTATTATGTTTTATGACGAAACCTGATGCCTTTTCTTCTTCTCCTTCTCCTTTCGAGTTTTAGGGCCTTGTCTTTTATCGACCATTCCGGGACCAGAGCACCGCATGCTCTCCTTTCTGTTCTTCATCGCGCTTCTTCGTTGGCTTCTTGTAAAAGCTACGACTACTTATTCACGTTATACCCCAATTGCAACGTCAACTCCCCCCCTCGTACTAGTGGCCTAGTTCCGAATATCTTCACTTCGATTCGCGTGTCTTTTCTACTTTTCTACTCTTTCACCTTTCTACTGCGGAAGCTCGGCCTTGTTGGAGCACTAAAACAATAAAGTCGAGCCAAGCGCGAAAACTTTCAGTTCCTGATATCTGTCTTGTTTTCCTCCTCTATCTTTCTTCCTTCTCTCTTGGACGGGAAATGAAAGTTTCCCAATCTCCAACAATAGGGTATTGTGGTCCCGGCCACTTCTAGGGGTTTCTTCAATTCTTCCTTGTTCCCTTTGTACCATGTTTCTTGCATAACGGCGTTTTGAAACCGGGATAGGAAGGGGGGCAAACAAACTTCAACGGCACATTAGGAATGGGGCTGGAACCGAGGGACTGGAATATCGTCTCTACGGATGTTTCCACGACTTGTCACTCTCTTGTTTTTTTCCTTTTTCCAGCTTTTCCGGGGTCCGTTTTCTCCTTTGTTTCGTGGTGTGAGCTAGGCGTGGAGGTAGCTGGAAAAGATGAGAAAGGCGTTGATATGATAGCCTTCTTGGTAGGATATAAGAATGGAAAATGACCCCCCCCCCCCTCGAGGGGGCATTGAATGAATCTACTTCAGGCTCAGTGAAGAACGTCGATGCTGATCCCGACCGGTTCCTGCCTTGGGACCACAATTCATCTTTTACGTTCCTCTGTACCACAGGAAGACAGTCAAGTTCTACCCCGACACACAAGTCCCAAGTTCCTGCCAAGCTTGAAGGGGGCTATATTCCCGTATTAGGACTTGTTTCTTGTGAGAATGGAAGGAGACTTGGCGCTTCACGAGGGAACGAGCAAAGGTTATAAGTTTGTGTGTACTTGTAGTCTTGTGCAAAAACCACAGCATATTAACGGGGCTCCAAAAAGCCCAAACCTCTATAGCTCATCCAAGAGAAGAAATCTATCTATCGACGCCATTCATACAAATTAGGACAAAAGGAAGACCAAAGAAAACAGGGAGTGCGAGAACAAGAACAGATCCGAAAACAAAACAAATAAGCACGAAGCCGGGGATGCCTTCCCAAAGAAACCAAGGGCAACATCATTTCCATCTATCGAATCCATTTTTATCTCCCCTAATCCGAGGACCTTTTTTCCTCTAAGATAGACGGATTAAGGACGGGTCTCATCTCAAGTCGAGAGATATGCGTTCCTGCAACGGCGTCACCACACACACCCAGGTTGAACCACTTTTTTCTCACTTTCAGGTTCTTCCTCTCTCTACTCACGAGAGACATCGCGACCAAAAACGATCGACTTGACCCAATCGTTCGCAACAAGAAGCCTATTCCTCGCGCTAAAGCACATGGAGAGATACGCGCTCCTCCAGAAGAAGTACGTCATCTTACCACCAGTAGCCAAGTTGGCATTCCACCACCTAACGTCCGCAACGGCCCTATCGCTACCGATATAAGCCAAGCTACCCTGGTGCGAGTAGTGGAACGGCTTGACATCCTTGATGCGGCGGAGCTGCTTCTCCGAGTTCTCAATCTCCTCGGCAATCTTGGCCGAGTCGGCGCCGGGCTTGAGGTTGAGGGAAGAGCTGAGCTGCGCGATGTGCGACTGGAGGTGCTCGGTCATGGCCATGTTGTTGAAGAGGCGCGCGAGGAAGTTACCCTCCTGCGAGGCGACCTGGGCGGTCGGCGCGTAGCCGGCGACGGCGCAGTCGCCCACGGCCCAGATGTCCCGCGTGCCCTGGACCACGAGGTATTCGTTGACGGCGAGGCCGCGTCTCGAGTTCGCCTGGGCGGGAACCTTGGAGATGAGGTCGCGGACGATGGGGCGCGTAGAGTTACCCGTGGCCCAGACGAGGAGGCCGAAGGGGATCGTGACGGTTTCCTTTACGCCGTTGGGGCGGGTGACGACGGCGGTGAGCTGCTTCTCCTCGACCTTCTTCACCATGGTCTGGGTGAGGACGTCGATGGTCTGCTCCTTAAACTTTTCCTGGGTGTAGTCGATGAGGGTCTTGGAGAAGGAGGGGAGAACGCTGGGGAGGGCCTCGATGAGGGTGACCTTGAAGCGCTCTCCGAAGTGCGGCACGAGCTTCTTGATGTCCTGCTCGAAGAAGTCCTGCAGCTCGCCGGCGAACTCTACGCCCGTGGGGCCACCGCCTACGACGACCATGTGCAGCAGGCGGTCGATCTCCTGGGGGTCCTGGTCCTTGAAGGCGGCGGTCTCGACGCAGTCCATGATCTTCTTGCGGATATGCTGGGCGTCGCCGATCTCCTTGAGGAAGCAGGTGTGTTCGCGCACGCCGGGGATGCCGAAGGTGGCGTTCTCGGCGCCGACGCCAATCACGAGCATGTCGTAGGGAACCTCGGTCTCGGAGACGATGCCTTTAATCTCGGACTCGTCGCGCATCTTGACGACCTTGCGGTCGGGGTCGATCTCGGTCGCCTCGGCTTCGTAGTAGGTCACGCCGGTCGACTTTTGGTGCAGGATGGTGCGGATGGGCTCCATGATGGAGCGGTGCTCGATGGTGCCGGTTGTGCATGAGGGGAGGAGGGGCGTGAAGAGGAAGTAGTTCCGGGGGGAGATGACGACGACGTTGTAGTTGTCTGTGTCGAGTTTCTTGAGGAGGGAGACGGAACCCCAGCCCGTGCCTGCAGTCAAAGTTTCGAGGTTAGTATTCAGTTCCGATCCATTATCGTTCTTCAGCCCGCTTCAATGCGAGATAGCACTTCTCGGGGATGTAGCATGTGATTGCGCTCATGGCGCTTCGCGAGAAAGAGGGAGGGAAGAAAGGTTCAGATAAAGAAATTACGTACCGAGGATGACCAAAGTCTTCTTGTTCGGATCAGGAGGAGACTGAGCCGGAGGATGCCTATCGGCATAGACAGTGTATCCCACATAACCAACGTATCCCAGGACGGAGAGGTAAGTCAGCCTCCATAGCCAGCGGAAGGTCAACCTAATCGCGCCGGGCCTCTGCTTGGGGGCTTCTCCCTCGGTCGAGTAAGGTCTCGCGAGCTGCCTCGGGACGATCTGGGACTGGGGGGCGGCGGCGGAGGCGGGAGAAGGTCCTCTCCTGAGGCCGTTGCGCGCGACGAGGGCGAGGGACTGGGTGCGGATGGTGGTGGAGGAGAAGGCGCGGGCGCTGGCAGGAGCAGCGCGGAGCTGGCGGATGCTCAGGCGCGAGGCGCGCAGGGCCTTGAGGGTTGTTTGCGCCATTGAGTCGGTGTCGCGGGGAGGAGAGGGAGGGAGAGAGAGGGCGGAGTGAGTTTTTGGGAAACTCAAAACCTTTGGGGGGAGGTAAGAGGGAGGGCGAGAGGATGTTCGATCTGATGTGACGGAGAGAGCGAGGACGGAGGTGAGACTGGAAGGGCTGGCAATTTTTTTGGTCCTTATGTACGGAAGTACTGGAGCTACAAGATTGACATTGAGGTATCGAGGTACTCTACCTCAGTACTTGGTAACTTTGTAAGGGGAAGTCGCCGGAGGCCAATTGAAGGAGCCAGAGATGGCGACAAGGGTGGGCATGGATGTATCTCGCCGAGGAAGGGAAAGCGAACATAACGGAGTAATCTACGAAGTACAGTAGCAGTCAAGATGGCAACTGCGCTATCCTTGCTCAGATAGGATCAATCTGATCAATCTTTTAATACGTACAAGTAGTAGTGAGGCGAACATCAACTCAGCCTGGCCTTGCGCTGCGGAACCGAAGTCGCAGGAATGTCAAGGTCAATCAGGGTGCGGGTAGCAGGAGGTGCTGGCGTAATAGTGTACATCTACATAGTACAATACGAGTCACACCCACTTTAACTGTTCTATTCTAGGCTTTTCGTAATACCGTACAAGTACAAAGGTACATAGTGAATGTATACACTATACGCCGATACATTGCGAGATCCAAGCTCCCGCGTTTAAATTTTTTTTCCTTTCGCCTTCTTTTCTCTAACGAAGGTTTTAAAATTTCCGGTCTTTTCTCTCTCTCGTGGCAACTTAAATCCAGGAACTCCCTTTAGCTCGCTACCCTTTCTCTTTCTCCTTCTCTTCTTTGCTTCCCGATGTTTTGCGCATCTTGTGAGTCTAGACGCGGACAGAGAGAAAGTCGCCAACCTCGAATTTCTCATATCATGTGCCGTCCGTCCTTCTGGCGTTGACTCACCATTATCGGAGCCGGCGAGGTTGGCTGTGGTGCAGATCGGTGGCGGGACTTGTAGCGTGAGATGCAGATTGATGCGAACGAGCACGGGTTGGAGCGCATAGCAGGCCGAGGCTCCTTGTCGTTACCTTCGTAGTCTGAACTCCAGGAGGCGCTAGAGCCGCATCGGGATATCAATCTAGCGATAGTGACTCAAATCGCAGGAGCCAGAGAACAGAAGCTAGAACGATACAGGAAGTAATGCGACATGAAGTTGTAGGCTTTCCGATCCAATGACCGGTCGCCTATTGCATTCATCTGCATTCGCTAATGTGAACTTCTCGAGATTAGAGAGCCTATCTTGATATCTGCGACTGCGGAGCTTGGGAAACGGTAGAGGCTGCAGTTCATGATTGCGACATCTTCATGTGCAAAACTACGTGGACCCTGCAACCAGTTTAAACCAAGAACGGCATCAAAAATGAGAGGCAGGTTTGGTTTCCTCTTGCCGCTTCCGACTTCTTCCTCGTTTCTCGCAGGAGTTTCTTTTCTCTCCGTAACATCCCGCATCCCTTTTCTCTTTTCTGGCATGTGCCCAGTGTAACTCTGCCTCCATCCAGAGGTTAGTTTTCAACTCCCAGCCAGAGAGGCTCTCAGCTAAGTCCCGGTTTTTAGTGGGACTAGGCTGGTCGGAACAACCGGTCAATCCTTTTTGTTGTCGGGTCCTAGCAATTATTAGTTTGCGTCATGTCGGAGTGTAATTCTACATTGCCCAAACCATTGAAGAGCCCCCAGGGATTATCCTCCACATCTTGATGTTGCAGTTTGAATGCTCTCCCATCAACTCCAGCCACCAGAGATGACTCACCTTCATAACCTCCCCTCGAAAGCCCAAGTTCTTCCGAGTTTATTGCAACCTCCCCAAATCTTGACTTCCGTCCCCCCATTCCATTCCTTCCCATCCTCGTAGGTCATCATCACATCTATTGATCTATGCTACTGACAATCTCATCCCATGTGCCTCTGTGCTTTCGTGCCTCCTGAGCACATGGCTTCTGATCCACGGGCTTAATTAGCCCCGAGACGCTGCTCCACCACAACGCATACAGGCTCCCCCGCTACGAACGCGGGTCCAGAAGCTAGTTTGGCGTTAGGAAGAGAATTGGCGTCCTAGAATACTATAGAGTGAGTTGTAGTCGTTGTTTGGGCCCGCTCATGTTGGTTCACGCCGTTCTTCCCTAGCCAGGGGCAGCAATCCTAAGCGCTTCGGTCCACGTTGAAGTTTTGAACCATGTGAAAGTATTCTTCCCCTTTTTTTGCGTTGTGGCGTAGGGCTAGGTGGGAACAGGGCAAATGCATACCACGAAGGCCCGATCGACTCGCTCACTCACGGAGGTGTTCGGACTGAATGCCGAATAATGTGCGAGTGGAGCCCCGCATAGTTTAGCAACTCGGAGGTTGGTTCTGAACGCCTATGATAGGCCGCGGGCTCTGGGGTGCTGTCTTCGGGAGTTCGGGGATGTTCCCACCCCGGACCAAGGAACAAGGAGAACGGGAGTGTGCCCTCGCGCCTTTTTCTACCCATTTGCAACGTGTTGGTCTATTGCTTGTAAACACACAATTGCCATGTTGGCGAGAGACGTTACTCGAAGACCAGTGGAATCGGACGTTCGCAATGCTGGGTCGGGATGTGCTGAACCCCAAGTCGAGATCAAGGAAGAAAAGAAGGAGGGGGGGG
>SJVG01000528.1:0-26695 GCA_034774675.1 Scedosporium minutisporum
CGCCGCCGCCTCCCTCGCAACGCCCTCCGTCCCCCTCGTCCAAGCAATCCTCAGCCGCGCTAACCTCCCCCTCGAATCCATCGCCCTCGCCGTCTGCGTCCTCGACGCCCTCGACAACCGCTTCGCCCTCTCCTGGCGCCTCTCGTGCCCCCTCGCCTCCGTCCCCATCCTACCCACCTCCACGAACAAGCGCCACACGCTCCCCAGCAGCCCGCGCGAGCAGCAGCTACACATCGACTCCGTCTACCCCGAGCTCATCATCCTCGCCGCACTAACCATCGCCGTCAAGTTCCTCGACGACCCGCACTCGTCGACGCGGTACTACTGCTCGGCGTGGGGCGGGGACATCTGGTCGTGTCGGCAGCTTAATGTTACGGAGAGGTGTATTATGGAAAATCTAAACTATCGCATCTTGCCGCTTTGCGAGGACGATTTGCTTACGGATGCTATGGTGGATATGCAGCTTGCTGTGAGGCAGGGGGGCTTTTATCGCGAGGAGAAGGATTTTCGGCCCGAGGCGAGTGCGTATCTGAGTCCGGCTGACGAGTCGGGTGAAGATGACGCGGAGGAGGAGGATGAGGAGGAGCGTGAGGGCTTGTATGACGGCAGGCGTGGGAGGGCTGTGGTGGGGTTGGGTCTCAATCTGACGCCAGCTGAAACACCTCGGTCATAATTTCCTGGCTCGGTTTACGATACGTTTTTGTACACGGCTCCGAGAGAATGAGTCTGCTCGAAGAATCTCGAGCGAGATGTTGAAAGTCTCAGAAGAGAGACATGCTTGCGGAGCGTGTGCCGTATCTGCTTCTTTCTCTCACATTCCTATCTGCATTTATCGGCGAACTTTCTTTTCGATTTTTGGTTGGTTTCGGCGTCGTTGTGCATGGATTTGCATATTTGTTGTTGCTTTTCGAAGCTATTTTGTTGGGTTCAAACAGGCGAAAAGAATGACTGGAGATTGTCGTTCATACTGATACCCCCCGAAGAGACGAATCTTTTTACTTTTCCTTTTACATTCTGAAACCGGCGGAGATGGAGTGTCTTTTTCTTGGACAAAGCGGCGGATTTCAGAGCACCTGGTGGCATCTACGAAGTTTTGTTTGCTCAACCTCAAGCCAAGGCAAACAATTCCACCTCAACGATGTTCTCGGGGATACGGCAAGGCAAGTTCAGGTTCAATGGTACTTCCCCACACGGCGCTTTGTGTGGCTATGGAGTTCTGGACGGGGCTGTCGCCTTCCATCCTCCCTAGTTTCAGCCTTGAACCTTAACTTTTTTCGTGCATTCTCGAGACATCAGATGCTCAGGTGGATGGGGGCGCTGTCGAGTCGAGTGGCGTCTGGTCTATTGCTAGGACTCGGACTCAATTGGATTCAGAGGACCAGCCAGCCCGTCCCGATGGTTGCCGGGGGAAACATGGGATGGCGCATCGGCGCAGAGAATGTCTTTGTTCACTCCGGCGCTTTTTGTTTGGTTTTTATTCCGGAAGGAGCACATCGAAGCATGTTGGATCATCAGCTGGTTGACCTGTTGTTGACTCTGGCCCATTTTGCATTTCATGGACCACAGGGGTTTACTTGGACATTACTCATACTTTGGATATATCTGCACTGCACTGCGATGCATAGTCTTATAATTGTAATGCATATTTCCCTCAAGATGATTTCTGTTGAAGATTTGATTGATGATCGATGAATCAAGGACTCGATGCACGCAGCCTTGAGTTGTACAACGTGAGCAGCCCCTCGTCCACTAACGGATGGGTTCGGTTCCCCCGAATCGAGTCTGGCCTGTTCGGGAAACAGCACTGGAGACTCACTCGAGCCTTCGAATTGTTCCACGTACTTTGTCGATCTCCTTCTCGGATTGAATTGACGCCTCGGGATTCTGACATCAATGTTCCATGTCTACTTGATCCAACTAAAAATTGTGCTCATGTTTATCCTGCACCGCCACCCCGCCACAGCCTAAATTCCAATTCTCAATTGATCTGGAAGATCCAGGCAGAGCCAGTCTAGACCATCCACCAGCACAGATCAATTATTACCCACGTCCGAATGCGTTCATTGTTTCTCTAGAGCCAAACTCTGCGCTCCACACTCCGAGTCTCGCCGTGTTTGCCTGTTCCAGCCCGCCCCAGCTCTCTCCATCTCAACCCTACCAAGTCCATTCTTGCTGTCCACCAGCCTCCAGCCTCCAGCCTACTACCTCCACAACAATGAACCCTCGATTTGATTCGATTTGATCCTTGATCGTCGCAAGGCAACAGCTCCCCAAGACTGGTGCCCTGGCAGCCTGGAATCAATCGACGCGCACAATTGGCTTCCGGTTTGAGCTATTCAATTCCTCCATCCAGCAACATTACCCACCTCATCATTCTATCTCTCTCCAGCACTCATCCCTTTTTTATTCTTTTCTCTCTTTCCTCGTCCTCTCCATTCTCAATCCACCTCGATCGTCCCCGTCAGCTAGGCAACGGACGAGAGACAAAAGTCTCCTGATTTGATGAACCTTCATCGCATTCCGCGTAGAAATAACTACGAAGAGTAACCTTACCATCCGCGAGATCTCCCACTGCAAGATCCAAGGAAGAAAAATAAAATCCAAAAACCATGGACGTCACATCTGTCTCCTCCACCTCCAAACCCAACGCGCCCTACTCGCGCCGCGCCCCCAGCCCCCCCTTCATCCCCATCATGAGAGTCAACCCCATGGACACGAACCAGCAACCCCTACGCATTGTGCCCACCTTCGACGGCCTCGACCCGGGCACCCTGACCGAGGAAGACCTGCACATCATCACCAACAACGACGCGCAGATCGCCGACGACCGCTCGGCAATGTGGACCTACGAGATGCGCCACCAGGCCCAGCGCATCCTCGATTACCTGTACCTGGGCCCGCGCACCGTCGTCAAGGACACCGGCTGGTTGCGCGACACGGGCATTACCATGATCGTGCTCGTGCACGACAATGGCTTCGGGCATCTTTTGAAGGGCTTCGCTGATAAGTTCACCGCGGGGCTGGATATCGAGACGCTTTTGATCCCTGTGGCGGCGACGCATCATCTTACAGCGTCGTTTAACAATATCACGAGGGCCATTAACCAGAATCTGTTGTCTGTGTACAGGCAGCAAGCCGCTGGCGCTGGGAATGCCGCGGGGACCATGGCTATTGACAATGACGCGAAGAGGGGAAAGGTGCTGATTACGTGTCAGACGGGGAATGATCGCGCTACCGTCGTGGCTGCGGCGTACATTATGTCGGTGTTTGGCGTGGGCATGGCCGATGCTGTTAACTTCATCACGGCGCAGAGGTTCTGTTCCAATTTCGACGAGGAGGCGAAGAGGAGCTTGTGTGCGTGGGAGGAGATTCTGAGCGCCAGGCGGGATGTCCACCGCGCGAAGACTCCTGTTCCTGGTGAAGGCAGCGTCAGTGGAGGCGCCGAGCAGCTTGCGCCGCCGCAGGGTAATGGCAAGAAGAGGAGGATTGAGGATACGAGGGATGATGATGATATGGATATGGATGAGGTTTCGGACGGTGGGAATATGGATTCGGATCGGTATTTGGGCCGAAGTGCCTTTGCTCCTTTTGTGGATGTTAACCCATCGCAGTGAGGAAAGCATCGTTCAGTCGGCCAAGCGGCATGATTAAATGATACGGTGTGCGAGTGCCACTTTTTTTTTTGCTCTTTTTACCGTTTCCACCTTTTGTCTTATATTTCCTCTTTTACTTTCACTCGATGGAAGGGCATGACGATATGACAGACCGAAGATGGGCACTCCCTTGATGTCTACATGTTTCAGCGATTTGTCTTTTTTTCGTCATTGTTTTCTTTCCTTACTGTTTTCTTCGGCTTAGTACTCTGTATGATAGGGCTATGGCGTTGACGGGTAGATACCCCGAGGTTTTTGTTACTTGGAAGGGTGTGTGCATAGATCATTGTTGATGCAAAGGGGAAGCGATAACAGCGAATATAACCCTTGCTCAAAACATCTGGAAGGATCTCTGTCTATAATCATGCTTCCGGGTTATTATAAGGTTGACGAAGGATATGTCTAAGTAGATATGCGGACGTAGAAGGGCCACCACGTCTCCCAGCCGGAGAGTTCGGCCCATCGAGACATCCGGTTGACTTCGCTTCTTTCTCGAGCACCGCTTCAAGACGGCGCCCACCATCCGGCACAAGTCGAGTCCGAGTGGACCAAGGCCATCTTATCTAACAGGAAGGCGGACCCGGATCCGAGGTTGCTGTCTCTCCCTCACTTTGCTCCAGCTCTCAATTCCTCCAGGATGACCGGTCCTTCCTTCCCTTTGGGAACAGGAGTGGTGATGACTCTCAAAGAGATCGTCCACTCCCACTTCATCCCTAGATCCAGCCCAGCCAGGTCGCTCCTGCCATTCTCATCTGGACTTGGAGCAGGCAAATGTCCGCTGAAATCACCAACAATCCAAGTCTGGATGTCTTCCTTTTGTCAACACCATCATCCTCCCTCTTCTCCTTTTTCCTTTCCCTCCAACACTCATCTCCCTTTTGTCCACATCGTCGTCCTCACTGATCTCCTTTTTCCCTTTTCCTATCCATCCAACATCATCTCCCTTTTGTCTATCAACCCTTTTGGTATCATCAGATCGACAAATCATCAAAGATGCCTCCACGACGCTACAGAGGCGCCAAGTCCGGCTCTAGGGGCAGAGGCAGACCCAGGGGCAGACCCAAGGGCTCTTCTAGGAATGTTAACACCTCCAATCCCAGGATTGATATTGGTGATAACCCTCCTGAGGTCATCCATGATTCCATTGAAGTCTTAGGAGATAGCTCAAGAGCTGTCACACCGACTCATGGCAGCACCACTACTCAGCCTCTAGAAAGCACCACTCCTTGTCATGATAGCATCACTGTTCAGCTCTCAGACGATGAAGTTCCTAGCCCAGTACGCGCTGGACTATCCTCTCGAGCTGTGAGTATCCCCTAGACATCCTTTTTATACTGAGCTAGGTTCTACGGATGACAACAAGGGAGGACCACCAAGTGAGGCATCGCGAGATCCTTGTTGGAGAACAAACTAAGGTAGGCACCAGATAAAAAACCCCATCCCTTCTTCCCACCTCTCCCACAACTGTTTTCCTTTTCCTCCCACACACACCTCTTTCAAGCAGCACAGAGCTGACCATCATTTCAAGGCTCAAAGTGCCATCTCCCATCCAGTTCTTGTTTCTCAATTATCGAGTCTATCAAACATGGCTCCAAAGCAGGACGAGAACGATAAACGGGAGCGCGATCATCCCCCTAGTGCTCCGGTCCTCCCTGTCGCCGTCCTTTGGAATACTCACCCAGGCGCCACCAGCGAGAACATACCCAATGCTAACCTCACCGATCCCCAGGCGAAGACCCAGAAAGGAAAGAACCCTATTCCTGCTCAAGTAGCCAGCAATCCCTCCAAGAAGGCCACTACCGCCCCCAGAGCTTCTGGTAACACTGCTGCTGCTGTTGTCGCCGCCGCTGAGGCCGCTGAAGCTGCTGCCAATATCCCCAATGTTGCTACCCAGACTGTTGATATCTCGGACTATGTCGAGTATGGTCCAATCTGGAAGCCTGATTTCGAACAGTTCCAGCAGGAGCCCCAGCCAGAGGGTTACAAGTTCCTGAGCAAGCGTGCCTCGACTCGAGCTGGACGCAACCTTGGTCCCGATCCCCAAGTCTGGCAGGAAGGATGTTTTACCAGCGACAGCTTCAATCAAATCGGTGCTCCTCAACCTACCCTCCGTACTCGACTCGATGTTCACGATGAACAGGAGAAGCAGTGGTCGCTTGAGCATGCTATTCAAACTGAGATTGGTGCTGAAGCTGTTCGCGAGAAATTCGGTGATGTCGGTCTGCCCGAAGGTATGTTTTCTTTTTCGTTTATCATTTCTTTTCCATTTTTTGTTCTTTTCCAGCACGAAAACATCCAACGCAATACTAATTGGGATACTTCCGCGGTTATAGATGTTCGTCTTGAGATGTTTCTAGACGGCCTAGCCCCCCCGCTTCCACCTGCCATTGCTGCTCGCATGCACGCCTCTGGAAGAGCTCTCCGTCCGCGTACCTCGGCCATTACTAGCCCTAGCGGTTCCCAGCACTTTAGCCCTCAGCCCATGAATCCCGCTGTTCAAAGTGCCGTTATGCCTGCTGGTTATGGCCCGCGTAACATGACATCTGCCATTGGCCAAGGAGCCACTGCTTCAGGAGGACAGTATACCTCTGCCCACTTCGATATTCCCAATCTCAATCCTGGCATACCTATCACCCCTACGCCTAGTGGCCCGATCCCACAGACTCCCACGCAGCAGCATCCTCTTGGCCAAGTTGCCCCTCAGGGACAGCCGAGCATCCTGCCTAGAGCCCGGCCATCGACTGCTCAGAACAACCAAGGCTCGAAGAAGAGCAGGAAGCAAAAGAAGAATGCTACTGCTAGCTCCAGCCGGCAAGGAACCGCTCCTCCTGCCCCTCAAGCCATTGCCCTCCGCCCTGCCACAGCCGTCACCATCCACCAAGACAACCCGGACATTGGCCCTCTCACCTTCGACCACGCCGCCAGCGCGGCGCAGGGCAGTGCTGTCCGAGTGGTGGACCGAGCTCCGACTCGGCCTCCCACTTCGGACAACAAGTTTGTCCCGACGGACCTGCCCTGCAGGTTCAGGGCTCCTCCGGGCTCCGAGTCCGTCATCAGATTTGATCCTGGCATGACGCTCGACCCGGAGAGCCCGTTGTTCTTCGACGAGGCGAACCCGGCGGCCGGCGCGCAGCCGCACACCAGCTTCTTCGAGGAGGAGTACGCTGCCATCATGCCCGAGCGGCAGGCGCCGAGGGAGACTCTGTCCTGGCCTTGGGAGATGTTTTCTGCGCAGGAAGTTCCTGAGCGGGATCCGTTTTCCATGGCTATGGACATTGATGTCCCTCCCGAGGCTGCTACCAACGCTTCTCTTGGCGGCGAAGCTGGGGCTTCTGCCCAGGACCAAGGTGTCCAGGGTAGCAGCGGTCAAGTCATGACCGCTGAGGGCATGACTCCTGCCCCCGCCCTTCCGGTCCCCAAGCTTCGAAAGAAGCGGCAGGCCCAGGGCGTGGACCCCGCCGAGGTCATGATCAACATGCGGGCGCACCTCCAGGGCAACCCGACCCCTTTCACGGCCGAGCAGTTTCACCCCATGCTCTTTAGCATGGCAACTGAGGAGGATCGGCTCCAGCCTGTACAGCCCAAGTTGAACCCGACCGAGGAGAACACGCACCAGATTCCCGAGAAGACCATCAAGGGCAAGAATATGGCCTGGGGAGGATGCACTGCGGTTACCGAGCATATGGACTTTTCCAATGATCCCGATTTGGCGCACCTTTCTATCTTTTACGAGTTTTGGGATTGATTACATCTTTTTCATGTGTCTACTAGCACCGACGAGCACCGACGAGTACCAACGAGCATTATGAGCACCGACGAGCATTATGAGTATTTCTTTTTTTCTCTCGCTCTTTTGTACTCTAAAGGAAGGAAGGGTTGATGGATATGCATTTCCAGGCATAGCGTGGCGTTTTTGAGGTTACGGGAGAGAAGGTGTTTGGGTCTGAGGTTTTCGAAATAGTTTTTCCATTTCTGCTTGTCCTATACCCTCTTCTCGGTTTCTCAGTTTACCAAAGATACCCCCGGAACGGAGTTTTACTGGTCGTTAGGCAAATAAAAGGTTTAAAACAACGTCGCGGTCTTTAACATCCAGTGATAAACGTGTAGCTGTGTAGAGTGTAGAGGTTTATCTGTAACATCAAGATCAAGCTTGGACTTGAGTGGGCATCAGCGGGGACGGCTGTTTGCATCTCTGAGACTCAAACAGAGAATATTATTATATTCAAACTATTCCTTTGTATATGTGTAATCAGATAGTGTACAGTATGTTTCATAGTCTGTGAGCTTTTGAAATGGTGTGGCCTTGGGCTTTTTACTTTGCTTGAGGGTCCAAGCTGGGGCAAGAGGCAAGTTTGTCTTGGTGCCAACATGATATTGTGAATCCCCTCAGGTTGTGCCTTCCCAAGCAGGTTCCTTCCTAATACATTTCCAAGGTACATGAAAATGTGAATTATTAATTTTCAGACATTGTTTTTCTTCGTGCGATTAATTTGTCCCCTCGAAATCTCTTTCTCTTTCTTTTCACTTCTCACAATCATCCACAGGTTCAGGTTCAGGTCCAGGTCTAGGTCGACCACGACTACCATGCCTGACCTGTGTTTGCTACTATTTGCTTCTTATATATATTCACTTTGTTGTCCCTTTCTTCATCTATATATAACTGACCCTAATCACTAGAGCAGCGAACTATGGTGTCCCCCATTTGCTCTTCTGGCTTCTCCTACTCATTTGCTCTTTCTTGCTCTTCTCCTGTGGCTACCCTACTTCACCTTCCTGCGCTGGCCCAGCTCTAAATTGAGGGAACACTTCACAATTCCTTAAACGCACTCAGCCTTCTTACCTCAGTTTCAAGTTTGTTCCTTCTACATCTTCCCCATCTGAAATCTCTTTCTAACCCATCGAGTCTCAGGACCTTGATCTTTCCCGCTTTCCTCCTGCCCGAAACCGTTTGATCCAGATTGTTTCCCTCTGAATCAATGGATTGGGACGGAGAGGACCTAATCCGACTCTCTCCCGTCGTTCAGGACGAGGACCGCATCATCCTTCCTCATGATGGTCACTTTCATGGGCGCCTTCGACAAGACGTGACACAAGCTTCTGATACTGGCGGCACAGGAGAGAACCGTCTTACTTGTTTGGCTTCGTTTATGGAATATTCACGTTGCCTTCTCCCTCCGATAGAATCTTCACGTCGTCTTCTTCCCCTGATCCGTCCAGAACTACCTTCCGATCACCTCTTTTCCAAGATGGGAAGTCGCGAGGCCATGATCGTTCAATCGGACGATGTTTTTGCCCCTGCTAGCGAAAGCAAGACGGAGTATCTAGACCTTCCCCCCTCGCCAGAGATCAAAGCTCTGGATTCCATGAACGCGATGACGGATAAAGGCAAGGATGTCGCCGACATGGAAGACAATGGGGAGAAGTATCGGCTCGTGTCGACGCCCGCTATGCCGAAACGAGTCTCGGAGAGGAAGCGGGCTGATGCTGCTGTTTTCGAGGAGTGGCTCAAGACTAAGGAGAAGAGCCAGGCTTTCAAGAAGCAGCGCATAGAAGTACGTGAGAGAGTTGGAAGAGTGAAAAGTAAGATGACTACGGCATCGCTCGTGAAGCAGAGTCAGAGTCGGCGAATCGTGGATTCGCCTCGAGAGTATCAGATTGAGCTGTTTGAGAGAGCCAAAGAGAAGAACACAATCATCGTCCTTGACACAGGTAAGATTTCTCTCCATCCTCTATCTCGATTAACCTAATCACCTCATTCTAATCGTTCATTTCACTCAGGTTCCGGCAAAACCCTCATTGCCATTCTTCTTCTCCGACATGCTATTGAGCATGAACTGGAGCGTCGGGCTGCCAGATATGATCCCAAGATATCCTTCTTCCTGGTATGTCTAGCTATTCGCTAATCTTCATCGCTGCTATGCGTAAAGTAAGGTAATAAACTAACTGAATTGTCTCAAGGTTGACAAGGTGGCCCTCGTGGACCAACAGTGGTCTGCTCTTGTCGCCAACCTTCCCTACCCAGTTGCCAGGTTTTTCGGCAAGGAGCTGGACAGCAACTGGAACCCAGACTTCTGGGGGAAGGCCTTTGATGACAACAAGGTTATCGTCTGTACCGCGGAAATTCTCCAAAAGGCCTTGTCACATTCCTTCATCAAGATGAAGCAGATCAACCTCCTCATCATTGACGAGGCCCACCATGCCAAGAAAAACCATCCCTATGCCCGAATAATTAAGGACTATTACCTCAAGGAGAAGGATCTCCAGGACCGCCCTCGCATTCTGGGAATGACTGCCTCCCCTGTAGACGGCAAAGCTGACATCCAGGCGGCCGCCGAGCAGCTGGAGGCGCTTTTGTGCAGCCAGATTGCCACCGTATCCACGGGCAAACTGAATGACGAGATGGGAATCAGAATCCACGACGACGTCGTGCTCGAGTTCAAGAAGCTAGAGAAGCGCTTCGATACTTCCCTCGCCAAGAGCATTGAGCCGCTCACTAAATACAATCCCATGTTCACCAAGCACGTTGAGTTCTCAAAGGTATGCACCTACGAGTTGGGGCCGTGGTGCACCGATCGGTTCTGGAAGCTGTGCTTCGCGGACGGGGAAATGCCGCAACTCATCGCCAAGGCCGAGGCCGTAGCGCAGCAGACCTTCGGCCAGATCCCTTTCCTCCCGGACGGCATGGACCCGGTCTCGGCCATCCAGAAGCTCGGCGACGTCATGCGCGGGCACTCACTTCGGTCTCTTGAGAGGGTGAGCGGGGACCTTTCGTCGAAGACGCTGCTTCTACTTAGGAAGCTGGAGGAGTACTTTACGCGTCCGAGCGACCATAAGTGCATTATTTTCGTTGAGAGACGGCGAACGGCGGTGATGCTTGTGGAGATTTGCCAGCAATTGGGCACTCAATTTCCCTATCTCAAGCCCGGATACTTGGTATGTGATCACATAGCGGACCAGAGGACATCTGTGCCAAATAAGATCCTATTTTATCGTTGTCTAGTTACTAACAAGTGAGTTATACAGATTGGGCACAGCAATGACATGGGCCTCGCTGGCATGAGCTACCGAGATGCCGTGTTGGCGATCCACAAGTTTAGAAAGAGTGAGATCAATTGCCTGTTTGCCAGCTCCATTGCCGAGGAAGGCATTGATATTCCAGACTGCGACATCATCATTCGCTTCGACGTGTGCCAATCAATGATTCAATACATCCAATCCAAGGGTCGGGCTCGGCACCATCAGTCCGTCTTCATCAACATGGTCGAGGAAGGAAACCACACCCAAGCTACGAGACTAGCTCAGGCTTCTCATGACACCACCATCCTTCGTAAATTCTGCTCCAAGCTCCCCGAGAATCGTCGTCTCGATTCGAACCAGAGCCGCTTCATCGACTGGCAAGGGGACTTGGGCTTCAAGACTTACATTATCAAAGAGACAGGGGCCACGCTCACTCTAAGCCAGAGTCTCAACGTCCTTGGCGCTTTTACCGCCAGCTTCCAGGAGCCGAGCGGTCCGCCCATTGTGCCCCAGTACGCCATCATGAAGGTGGGCAAAATGTGGGTGGCGCAAGTGAACCTTCCCGAGCAGTTTCCTATACGGTCAATCCTGGGTGAAGAGCACAAGAGCAAGCAAGCCGCCAAGTGCTCAGCGGCTTTCACCATGTGCCTCGAACTGATAAAGAAGCAATTTATCAATACTCATCTGCAACCGACCATGAAGAAGAGGCTGCCCGCCATGAGGAACGCTCGGCTCAAGCTGAGTGAAAACAAGCGCCAGCAATACAAGATGCTGCTCAAGCCGAGTCTCTGGTCAACACACTTAGGACAGCCCGAACGTCTCTACGCCCTTGTGCTGGTCTTGGAGAACCCGGCTGCAATCGGTCGGGCGAGTTGCCCACTGATTCTCCTCTCCAGGATAAAACTTCCCGCCCTTCCTGACGTTCCGCTTTTCTTCGGGGGTGGCAAGAATTCTGTTGTGAAGCCGGTTCAGCTTGATGAGCCTATGGAAATCGTCGGGGTCGAGGACGAGGAGCGATTAGAAGGTCTTAGGACGTTTACGCTTCGGATTTTCGATGATGTGTTCAGTAAGAGCTTCGATGCCACCGCCGCGGAACTGCCGTATTTCCTAGCTCCGTGCTCCAAGCCCCACGAGCACAAGTTCTCGGAGTTTCACGGCCCAGGGGACGTCATCGATTGGGCAGCAATCGAAGTGGTCAAGGCTAACGAGAGACTTGAGATCGGCGAAGGCGACGATCCGGTTGAGTTTTACCGGGATAGGTATGTTACGGACCCATACAGCGGATCACGAAAGCTCTACTCGATCGGCGTCCGCGAGGACCTTAAGCCTCTGGATCCTGTTCCCGATGGAGTGCCCGCGCCTGCATTCAGGGGATGGAAGACGGTCGAGCATAACATCAAGGAGTACAGTATCAGCATCTGGTCGCGCACGAGGGCGCTGAGAATATGGAAGGAGGATCAGCCCGTGGTCGAGGCGGAACTTGTCTCGCTTCGACGTAATCTGCTGGATAACTTTGAAGATGACGACGATAAGTCGAAGATTTGTTATGTGATCATGGAGCCGCTTCATGTCTCTGCGGTAAGTAATGGACTATAGTGGATGTGTTTTTGCACTGTCACTAACATCTCTTTCCCCATAGCTCTCTGTCCAGGCTGTGGCTATGGCCTTTACATTCCCCGCCATTATTCACCGGATCGACTCGGTTCTCATCGCTCTGGAGGCAGTCGACAAGCTTGGACTGAAGATTCGATCCGACCTGGCTCTTGAAGCGGTTACAAAGGACAGCGATAACACGAACGAGCATGGCGAACACCAAGTCAACTTCCAGGGAGGAATGGGTGGAAACTATGAACGAGCGGAGTTCCTTGGTGACGCCTTTCTCAAGATGGCCACGACAATCGTCATGTTTACGCAGCGTCCGAACAAGGACGAATTTGATTACCACGTCGAGCGCATGCTGTTGCTCTGCAACCAGAATCTGTTCAACACTGCGGTGGATATGGGCCTACAGGAGTACGTTCGGTCCAAGTCGTTCAATCGCCGAACGTGGTACCCCGCCGGATTGCGGCTTACGAAGGGAAAGGCACCCCAGGACGAGGCCGGCCATTCGTTGGCCGACAAGAGCCTTGCTGACGTGTGCGAGGCGTTCATCGGCGCTGCGTACCTATCCTACTCGAACGAGGAGGTCGACAAGGACTCAAGCAAGATGCCAGACTTTGACATGGCTGTCAAAGCAGTCACGGCTGTGGTCAAGAGCAAGAAGCACCAGATGCAGTCCTGGAGCGATTACTTTTCGGATTACAAGGTTCCCGACTGGCAGGCGGTCGAGCCTTCAGCTTCGCAGGTGGAGGTGGCCAAGCTCGTCCAGCAAAAGCTCGGCTACGAATTCAAGTATCCCGCTCTCCTCCGAAGCGCGTTCAAGCACCCGTCATACCCCTACGAGAAGATTCCCAATTACCAGCGGCTGGAGTTTCTAGGAGACGCGATCCTCGATATGGTCTGTGTGGATTTCCTCTTCAAGAAGTTCCCGGACGCCGATCCGCAGTGGCTCACGGAGCACAAGACGGCCATGGTCTCGAACCAGTTCCTCGGATGCCTCTGCGTCGAGCTGGGTCTGCACCGTCACATGCTCTCGATCCACGCGGCGCTCATACAGAGCGTCAAGACGTACGCCGAGGACATCGAGCTCGCGCGCCAAGAGGCCATCGAGGCGGCCAGGACCATGGGAGGCGGCAATGGCAACAGCAAGTACACGTACAAGCGCAGCTTCTGGGTTAACGTCCCGTCGGCTCCCAAGTGCCTCCCCGACATCGTCGAAGCCTACGTGGGAGCCATGTTCGTGGATTCCGGGTTCGACTACACGCAGGTCCGCCGATTCTTTGAGCGGCACATCCGGCCCTATTTCGAGGACATGTCTCTCTACGACTCGTTCGCCAACAGCCACCCCGTGACGATCATGGCGCATCGGCTCGCGCAGGAGTTCGGGTGCAAGGAGTGGCGCGTGCTCGTCAAGGAGGACGCCCCCGATGCCAAGGAGGCGGGCGTCGGATGCCTTACGAATACGGATGTCGTCGCCGGCGTGCTGATCCACGGCGTTGTGTTCGCCGCTGGCAGGGGTGAGAGTGGGAGGTTCGCCAAGAAGGACGCCGCCAAGGTGGCGTTGGGTTGCTTAGACGAGATTAAGCCAGAGGAGTTTAAGGAGAGGTTTAGGTGCGAGTGCACGGTGGAGGAGGGGGCTATGGTGTTGATGGAGCAGCATGGGACTGCGATTTAGTCGCCCCTCGGCTAGGCTAGGCTGGGTTTACTAGAAGACTTGCCTGGTCTGCCGGCCAGCCGTACTACGAAGTATACACTATCGGAAGCGGGGCATCGTAAAGGGACATGGGTTGTATTATTATGACGTTTGATTTTCAATGGTTTTGCAGGGGAGACACGGTAGTTATCTTGGGATGGGATTTCTATTTCGGATGCCGCGCCACGGCTGATTCATATCGGGGAGATGGAGATTCATGATGGGACAGACGGGACATGTTAATCGAGGACACGGGGAAAAAACAGATCAAGTCAATACGGCCTGGGAAGATAGAAAACTGGTATTATTATTACACTTATCTCATGACTCGTTTTTTTACCACTATTTTGCAAGTGATGAACATCGTAATGTAAGCGGATTTCGGTGTGTGAAATATCGCCGAGAGATGTGCCTGGCGGTGAAGATCTGATCCAACCTCTCGGACAAATTTGTACGTTACGAAGTACTCGAGACTGACGATGGAGAGCTTGAGCTTCTTTCTCTCCATTACTTCGTATTTTCCAATCTACCTCACCCCAGGATATACCGAGGTATTTCGAGCAACATAATCTTCGTACAAGCAGTTACGTACTTCGTACAACAATGAAATATTTCAGCTAGCCAGGCCGTGTTCAGCAGTCCAGTATTATACATTATTAACATTTTCTACAAACCGGAAGCTGTGGAAGTCGGGATGCGCCAAAAATACATTTCAAAGCGAATTATTGGTCCAGGTTCCAAGTCCCGGCAGCGCGGAAGTGGAAAAGCTGAAGATGGAGAACTGGGATTCCCCAGGTTGATGGGGTGAGCAGGGGGGATGGGGGGATGGGAGGATGGAGGTTGCAGTACAGATGATAGTTCATATTCGCTGCATTGGTGCCTTTGGGGCGGAAACATGGACAGCTTTGTTGAGGGGGATGGATGCTGGTATTATAGGCCTGGGAAAGACTACTTCTTGTACGGTAGTTATATTCTCGGCATTGGGAGATGGGAGGTTGATGCGTTTCTGTGGATGGGTAAATTTTTCATCCGCCAAAGTCTGAGCAGCTTTTCTTGAATCTGGCGGCTGGGATAGTGGACACTGGACTGGGATAATGAACAAGGACAGGGACAGGGCCGTGACGGGGTCTAGATCGACGGCAGGGTTTGCTCAGTGTAAGTGGTGGACTATCGAATTATATCCTTGTCGATCGTGATGGAGAGGTCGGCGGAGCGGTTGTCCATCATGGAGATACGGCTCTGATGCCGGGCTAGAGATGCAAAGAGAGCCAGGGAGCAAAATCTCTTCGTCCCCTCATCTCAATGCATCCTCTTTCCAAGGACAAGGCAAGGATAAGCCCTGATATAACCTCGCCAATATTACGCCCATCTCGTCATAACTTCGCCAATAACCACAGCGGCAAACGCACTTCCCGAAACCCAAACCCATGGATCCAACAAGCTGCACCTTCGCTCGTTCCCCCCTTGTCCAACCCAATAATGTTGGACGAAACAGGGATATGAGGCCTTCAGCCAGAATGTAGCGTACCGGAGAAAATAGCAGAGCGGGAAGGATTTTATTCCCATTCAAATTTCAGAATATTGATTTTTCTTCTCTGGATCGAGAGTGACAAGTCTCATTTTTTTTTGGTCTCTCTTTTCGCTATCACGCCTTGCCCCGATGCGTTAATGTTGGATTTGGGACTGGGATTAAATCTGATGGGATCTGCGGGTTGTGGGGACTGAAATGCGGGAAGTAATGATGATTTTCATGGGCTTGAGAGGGGTGTATGCATGATGGGGTTGCAAAAGTCGGACTCAACTGGGATTGGACTGAGAGTGAGACAGGCAAGATGAGACTGGCGCTTGCTCTGGCAGGTGGATTCAGGCTTCCCTGTGTGAATGAAGAAGGAAAAAGCAAAGCGCTGAAGGATCTTGCTTGAAACTAAGACACAGATAACCGCCCTGTCTCGGTGATGGAAGCAGGCGAGATGAAATGGAAATAAGAAAGAAGAAGAAAAGCAATGAAGAGCAGCATGGAAATCTCCAAGGATGCAAGGGCAAGATTCAGAGATGCATCAGCGACTGGTCGCTCAGGCAGGATAGGAGCTCTTGGCTCAGCCTGTTTGCATGTAGAAGCGCATGCATATTGAGCCTTTCCCAACCCGAAGCTCTCCAAGTTCGAGGCGGTCAAAGATTGAACAAAGCCCGAGGTAAACGAATCGAAAGAAAAAAGCGAAGAAGAAAAGAAGCGCCGTTGATCTTAAGAACACGGACCGACATGGACGAACATGATCTTAGTGATCGACGTCTTGGGGCCTCGTTTTCGGCTTGACACGCCGAGTTGACAGGTTGAGATCGAACCACTGCGAAGGAAATACGAAATGGCGGAAAAAGAAAGAGCACGACAAGCACGGGGGTCATCACGAACTCGATTCCCGATTCTGTCCGGTCCTTGCTGCGGCTGGGAAGACAAGAGGGTCTGGCGAGCAATGGCGATGCTGGATGGTGTTAAACTGATGTCCTTATTCACCACCTCTTTTTTAGCGCCCATTCATCACATCCTCTCTTCTTCCCTCAGCTTGCTTTTTCATCGGTGCTTCTCCTTCACCCATTGAATATTCTCCGAGTGGTGGAAACAAATTAAAGAAATCAAATCCCAATATTCTAAAAGCACAAAAGCATTCACGCCACATACTCGTAGAAACCGGGAAAACATCGAAAAGCACATGTGTCCAAACCCACCGTTTCTCGTCAGACATCTCGCCCCTCACCTTCTCCCGCCTGAGCCTCGTCCTCCCCCTCATCCACATCACGACCGAAAAAAAGTTGCTCATCCCTGCCCAACATGGAAACTCCCCGCCATCTGAGTCGGTGGCTAGAACTGACTAGATTCGGAATAGGTCATGTCGCTGTGCTGTACGAACATCAGTGCGTTTGCAGAGGGAAAAGACGTTAGTTCCTGGAAGATGGGTTCAAAGAGTCAGCTGTCGATAACGGTGTAATCATCATAAATAATAATACAGGTATAATAGGACCTGTTAATATTCCGGCCGGGATTCGCTTGCCATCCATCCCGTCCCGAAGAGGTGCGTGCGTGCGAGTGCTTGTTTGCATGTCGTAAATTGCCTGGGGGGGACGAAAAATGATACGTGAGAAATGATAACTGGAGGGGCATTGAAAAAAAAAAAAGTATCTTCGAGTAGGAAGCAAGTCGTTTGCGTTTCGATCTACTGGGAGCAGAACTTTAGAATAAATCGCGGCGAAAACACTCTCCTTTGCCCAACCAAAACATACTGTGAATATCCAAACAGCATCCCTCTTCCTTGTGCACAACTAAAACTAGCGTAATGTCTCAGCTAGGTCCTCCGCCGACTTCGTACACCCAAAATTACGGGGGAGGAGGGCGAGCTGGCTAGAAGATGCATGCTGCACACACTCACGCTAGAAATGCAAGAGCACATCCGCGCTGTTACTTTTGTCGCGCCGCAAGACCGGTCGGTCTTGGACTCTTGGTAGAGGGAGGAATACTTCGTGGTCCAGTTGGTCCATTCACCCACTGGCTGGAGGGCCCGCGTGCGAGGTTTGGTGATCTATGGGTCCATTCTGGAGCGCAGGTCTTCCTCGCAGGCCAGGCCAGGTTGATGTATCAATCCGTCATGGCGGGACGTGTGTAGCGTAATTACTAGGACGTTGACATCTCTGTGTATCGTAATATCCAAGTCGACGGATGCCGCGGTTCTGCTCATTTGCTCTTTGTCCCGTTCTCCACCAGACCCCGGTCCGTCAGTACGAAGGGCGTGCGTAGATAATAAATTCTCATGGTTACAGGGATCGGCCATGTGTCGACGGCAAGTCGAATATTGGATATTGCGCTCTCGCGCTGAAGTGCTAGTGCTAATTACGAAGTAGACCAAATCGTCTTGGTCTGGACTTCGGACTTCGCAAAGTCGCACGGCGTCTCGTACAGACTCCAGTCGCCAGCTGTATGCCAATCAAACTGCCCCCAAGCAAACGGTGATATCGGACCTTGGACAACCGGACAGCTCGGAATGCCGCAGCTCCAGCATCCATCCGCCGTGCGCGAATATCTGCTTCGTAATTACGAAGCTCAGTCAGAATGGGAAATAGCATATTACACTCTGCACCTTCCCCTTGAGCAAACGGGGGGAGAATGGTGCCAAGAACAATCACCAAGCCATCGACGAAACGTCATGACAGCAATCAAAATCTTCCAGACTCAATCCGGTCTGGCTCCATGTTGGGAAGATCCCCCCCAAGCTGCAAGCAAGAGACTAGAGACGCAACTTTGCGCAACTTTTGGACGCTTTCCCCCTTTCATTGTGGGGAAATCAGAATGCGACGGGTCCGGATAGGAAAATTCACGCTTGGTGGGAAAAAAAGGTTTCTCTTAATTTGAACCAAGACGCGCTAGATGTCTGCTCATCAGACTAAATGAAAGACACACCCTCGTCCTGCGCCGAGTGGGTTCTTCCAGCAACCTGAATCTGTTGTGCTAGTGGAAGGGCAAAGCAGAATGGTGCTGAGCTGCACGGCGACACGGGGCCGACGGCGGGCTGAGATTGGGGGTTTGGCTTCAGCTCTTTGAACTCAGAATCGGTGAGGCGTGCCCTCGTCTACCTGTGTAAGCGTCGCGGGAATACTCAGACACTACGAAGTAGTCTAGATGAAGTCGACTGGTGAACTCGTCATCCCTTGGTGTGGCAGGGTGGCAGGGATGTTCGGTCAGTCCTGTGGCGTTTTGCCTTCTCATGCTTCCCTCCCTCTGTTCCACCAGATTCACACATCCATGTTCTCTAATCCATGTGGTGCAACCTCGCATGGAAAATCAAAGAACATTTCATCTTTTAGTTTAGCTCACATAGGAGCTAGTCATATGATGAAGCCACCTCGAGGTCCTCGAATGTCGGTCTGCACTCCCTACTTAGGAGATGTGACAGCGAAGCTTTTTCGGCGGTAGAAAAAGCAAAACAGGAAGTTCTAGAAACAGGATGAGACTAACAGCTGAAAGCCCCAATTTCAGGAACAAAACGTGTCCATGGAGGCGGAGCGTGTCTCACCGACATCCACTGTGTGATTGGTCTCCGACGACGTGGCCAGGTCAGCCAAGAGAAGAAACTCTCTTCTAGAAGTAGAAGTCGCCGACATTCTGCCCCAACTCGGCCATGCGCATGTAAGGGGCCTGCTTAGTCTGCCCTACTCTGACCACCACGAAGACGGAGAGATGCTTCCTCGCATCCTTTCCATAAAATGAGCGGGGACAACTCTGACGCCACCGAACCCCCCTTGTTGAGCTATTGATCGCGAAAGTCAAAGAGGGAGCAGGCAGTTTGGATGGGTGCCTCGTGTCTCTGCCCAAGAGTGGCCTGTGCTGTCCCTTTTTCTGCTTGTCTTTTGATGACCTGAGGCTAAATTGGCGTTGGCGTACGAGTGAAATCGATCCAAAAGTTGCGCTAGAGGTGTTAGTCGACCCCTATCCATATCGTCGGAATGTGCTCGGCGACTGTTAACTGGTCGGACCTGCTCCGGGTGGTGCTTCGTAAAAGGAGTAGAAAGTGTAGATGCTTCATCACATCGCTGTTGCTGTAACTCCGCCTGGCTGCTCGCAGCATTGTATTGCATCGCGCCTGCACTGCGCCCGCTCTCGTCCAACCAAGCAATATCCTCGCAGCACAAGGAAACATCATCCCGCAGGACACAGTTGCCACCTGCAGACTTGTGGAAACGGAAGGAGCAAAGAAAGAAAATAAAAATGATAGTGAATAAAATCAAAACAGATCAAAGGTAGGAGGCGGTTCTTGAACTCGTGTTGCATCGAGTCCGTTCGCTACGAAGTACTTCGTACAAGAGGCCGGTCGAAGCTTTGCACGGGCCGCCCCTCTTGGATGACCTGTGCCATGTACGCAAGACTTCGTCCTTCGTACGTCGTAATGGTGTGGGGAGAGAGAGAGGCCGACGGAGAGGGATCATCAGTCAAGCAACAAGACTAAGGAGGCAAATACTTGCTCGCAGCCTGACCGTGCGCTCGCCGTAGGATGCATCGGCGGTCCGCAGCAAAGCCCCCAAGCCTGTTCCCATTAGATTAAGGGAAATCAAATGAAAATTGGAGATTGTGGAGAATAGAGAATATTTCGATGCAGTTGTGTGAGACGAGAGATGATAACTTGGAAATTACCAGGATTAGAATTGAGGGGATTAGATGGGATTAGATGAGCGCAGAAAACAGCAGCTGCGAGGCAGACGATCGTGGTTGCCGTTTGTGGTTTGTGGTTGATGGTACCGCCTTCTCCCATCCATCCATGCTCAGGTCGCTGCTGCAGATCCTGGAATGTCTTGGCTTACTTGTTGTACGCATGTGATGTCACAATAACGGCTGCTGGTGAAAGTCGTCCCCCTGGGCAATTGTTTCCAGAAATAGGTTGGTGGTTACAAGTACGAAGTCGCTTCTACTTCGTAGTTGAAGTTTAACGGGATCACGATTCTGACCGACCGACCGCCGTCGACTCGGCGATTTGCGATTCATGAGCCTGATGCACGAACCCTTGGCTGAAGCGTTTGTGTGTTACAGGCCCGTTGGTGGTAATACAAATCATCTATCATGTGCCGATATTGACCAAGCAAGGCGGTTCAATGGTTCAATGGTACCAGCACTGAGGCATTGTGTCATTGATCTCAAGCTACCCTGCTCAAAGCTCAATAGTAGCCTTGAAGGATAATAATAGCCTCCCTTGGGGAACCATAACAAAAGAACTATCAGCGATATGCCGTTAGCTGAAATTGATGGCGGTACCACAGACAGACGGCAAACGGAAATGATTTGCTACCGGGTACATCATCAATTGATGTTAATGGCAACTGCGATTCATCTACTTGTACGGCACAAAACTGAAGACGGGAGGGGCGTATCAGATACTCCTTTCTTCCCGTACGATGCCGTCTCAAGATGGGAGGAAATGGACAGATGGTGTCGCAGGGAGCCTTATTTATCCCACGTCCTTGGGGGCATCTTGCGGTACCATCTCCACCTACCCCGTTACTGTGCCGCTTCGTCCCTAGTCTTTCTGCCTGCGTTGCAAAGTTGCAAATATCCGGCTGTTGATGTTTCGAACTCTGATATAGCCAATTTTGAATTACTTGGTACGCGACGAACCCTCGACCGGGAAGAAGAAGATAGAAGAAGAGGCATGAACAAACAAGCGGGAAGGGTGGTTGGTTTGATGAGATAAAGTTGGGTTGAACCAGAGATGGAAAAGATGGGGGAATTTTGACACCGGATAATATGTATCCCTGGGTTACCACATAACATATTACCTTCTCTTATTAAACCACTTGCTGATGGATAGACGACCCCTTCATGGCCTGGGATCTATTAATTCAATCTTGGCCATGCGATGAGAGCATGGATAACGCCCAAGACCGGAGGATGTGAGACCACCACGCATTGCGCTTGAAGGGGCAACGTGGGTTGATCTAACATCAATGATAGCATCTTCTTCCCTTGATCTTCTCCTTGCAAGTACTTTGTAGCGTCCGGATAAGTCAGTTCCTACTAAGTAAGATCGTGGGTCCCTGGACTTTAACGATGCGGCTGGTCAAGCTGAATGCGACGGCCTGGGGAAAGCATTATTGTCAGAGCCAGGCGGAGACCGGTCTGTATTATCCATCTAGTTTAATGCACGGCAATGAGCATTGGAAACAATGTCATTGATCTCAGCTATTAATACGCGTTCTTATGAAACCACAGAACGGGACCAAACAGCCAGACACTGGACCCATTCTTCTGGGACCCAACTTCGTACTCCGCACACGTTTCTCCCTCCACTCATGTAATTGCAGATCAATTGAATTTGATCATTTGATAGTTGAGGAACAGAGTATCAACCCGCTGATGCCAAGGACTATTTCGCTCCGTGCCTTCGTAGTGCGTTGCACATTCACTCTGGTCGTGGAGACGTGGACTGACCCAACTGAGCCTGTGTGGTGTACCTGCACTGTGCAGGAGGCAGGTCCTGTCCACGGACGCTAAGCTGCCTGTTGCAGTGCAGCCCAAGTCCAAGAGTACGAAGTACACCGTTATGGTTGTCGTCGCACTTGACCCACATTCCAGACAGTCAGATCGTTGCCTCCTTCCCACACCCTTCAGCATAATTCGTACACCCTCCCTGCTGTACCTTCCCTGGAAGCTTCCACGCACCCCTCCCTCCCTGTCTCGCTCGTTCGTCCCTACCTTAGTCTTGCCATTGCTGTTGCTCTTTCTCTCGCTGCTGGCTGCTCCTGCTCCCATCGCCGCCCCGGTATTCCGTCTCTTTCCCAAAGCACACTTCCTCTGTACGAAGTACACTACACAAGTCCTTTGCACAATGACATGTGCCTGGTTATTTGTGGGTGTACCCGTATAGTCCCTGTCAAAGTTAGTCTCCACGCTACTCACGTACAGATTAGCTTAGCTTAGCCAGGTTCTCACTTTCGCCCTCGAGATACTATGTACAAACCACTTGGACGGATGCACCTCCCGCACTTGCACCGTCCAAGTCCGTTCCCCCCTCCACTCTTATATCATAGCATTTCACCCCTTCTGCCCTCAGATCCTCCCTCCTCCATTTTTCTTTTCCGCTCTCGTATCTTTTCAAATTATTCCGTGTTGCGATTTCTACGCGCAGTCCTCTCCTTTTCTCGTGTGTTGCTGAATCCTTCGTTTTATAATAGCGGAGACCGGATCCTTTCGCGCACTGATACGAAGAGCGCATCACTTTCTCTTACACCAAATAATCCCTGTCCCACCGGCCTCGTCGAATCGTTGTACGCTCCTCCTACCTCCGTCCACCTTCCAGCAAACTCGCGCCCTTTGTTCGACTCTCCGTATACAATAATTCAAAACTCGGAAGACTAAGTGAAGATCGAGGTGGCTGAGCGGGTCTACTCCATTGACCAGGAAAGGAAGAATACACATATGGCTACGTTACATGCTCGGTAACAATGGGCTTATTGAGCTTCTTAAAACGGGAGAATGAGCGCCTCAAGGCTCCCTTGAGAGCTCAGGCCTACCACAACACAACTGCGTCACAGCCTCCTGTCAAAGGTATTGTTTGTGTTTTGATTCTGGCCCTGGATACAACCTTCTCGTCTCGAGCTATATAGAAGAGCATTCAGGCTTACACTTACAACAGGCACTTATCCAGTCGCTGGGAACGGGCCAAAAGTTGCGCCGGTGCGGAAGCATGTCCCGAGGAGGATAGATAATAATGCACCGAAGAAACCACTGGTACAGGACGAGGAGGTCAAGGACGATGTCGATGCGGCGCCGACTCCATTTGTACCTAGATTCAACGAGCCAGTCCCGGAGCTTCGGCCACCGACTTCCAGCGACTTGCGCCCGCCTTCGCGGTCAGGCCTGGCTCACCAGCGCATGTCGAGCTGGTTAAAGCGGGACTCATCCAGCGGATCTCCCCTATTAATAAAAAAGCAGCGACCGACCTCGACGCTAGCATCACACCGATCAGTCCCCGAGAAGCTGAACTCGGTAGAGGAAATCTCATTCGAACCAAATCCCGCCGTAAAGCCGCCACCGCTTCCACGCCTAACAACCCATCGCCGCGATGCCTCTATATACAGTTCGACCACTTCTACTACCGCGGCTTCAAAGGGAGGCTTTGTCGACATCCTCGATGCTCAGTCCGAAATTAAGCCTGCCAGCTTTCGAAGTCGGGTCCAGGCAACCGGCGCAAGGGATTACGGCGAGGATGTTGCCGATCGAAACATCGCTCTTAACGTTTCGGAGCCGCCTCCCACTTCAAGACGCGCTTCATCCTACTACGCCCCTTCGACGACTACGACGGCGGAAATCCCTTTTCATCTTCGCCGGCTCCCAATGTCTCGCGAAGCATCGCAGGGTCTTTTCCTGGACAACCATCGTTATTATGCCGCCTCTGACGCCGACGAGATGGAGAGGACTAACACAATAATGTCCTCTCCCCGTGCCGTCCCTAGGGCGCGACCTGTGAGCTCAGCTGGTTTCGTCCCGTTCCCGTCCCGGGGCCATGCCTATGCTCCTAGGGAAGCCGGTACAGCTCCTAGGCCTCGCTTGGTCGGGATGATCAACTCTAGCCATGCCGGATACATGTCGGATTATCAACCTAGGGGACGGCATTCGAGACAGGCAAGCGGATCAAACAGTATTGCCGCTAATGATGTAGCGAGCAACACCTCCAGGGCGCCGAGCCTAAACCGCGGATACCAATCCGACAGCCGAGCCATGCAGAGGCCGAAGACCAGCTATCAGATGTATGGCAGTAATGAGTTGGGCATTTATTCGCCCGACTTTGGATCGTCCAGCTTTGGACAGACACCTCCCATGCATATACCGGAATTCTCCGAAATTATGAGTCTCAAGGCTCGGAGGCAACGCTCCAAGAGCGGAGTAAGCTCCATATCTATAGCGACCGAGAGCATCACGAGAGAACGGCCAAAGACAGCAGCGCGACCGCCCTCGCGCAGCGACTCGATCTCTAGCGCGATACCACCGCCCATTCGGACGACGGCGAGGCGCCCGAGTATAACGTCGATATCTAGCGACAATGGCGATGGGCGGCCATCATCTAGGGGCGCCTACGAATGGGGCCGGATAGACATCGAGCGGAATGCCGACCCGGCAGCATCCCCCGCGCCCTCGCCCCATGTCCGCAGGGGCGACCGCGGGGGCTACGATGCCGACTCTCTTTATAACTACGGCTCGCTTAGGAATAGACATAAGCTCGATGACGTCGTGGAGACGGTACCGATGAGGAGGAGCAGCCTGCGCCACTCGTCCATCTCCTCGACGACGCCTACGACGTCGAGCATGAGCTCGAACCCATTCGGCAGGCCGCACTCCCGCCACACGGCCCAGACGTCGCTGGACCTGCCTTTGCACTCACCCACTTTTGCGTCGAGTCACAGCTCCTTGGTGAGCGGAAGCGGGACCGGGCTCACGAGTTCGTCGTACTGTGCCCACCCTGAGAGTGGACTGCAGACGCCTATCACATCGTCGGCGGCGGCAACGATTGTGAGGCAGAGCTCGTTCAACATGGACGATTATCTGTCTTCGGAAGACGAGATGGAAGGCGGGCCTTTCTTGGTATCAAAGCGACCCAAGATGCCTGACGATGAGACGCTCCTCTTTAATGACTCGGGATACGGTATGCGCGGAACTCAGCTTCCTGGGCTTTTCGAAGCCATACCCGAGATCCCATTCGAAAGCCTGCCAAAGTCATCCCAGTATATGGGTGACTCCTTTGGCAGACCCCTCGCCCCTCTTTCGAGGCCGCCCGATTTTAGCCCTCGTCCATACGCCCTCGAGACTGACGACGAGGAGGAACTAACGGGCCTCGGCGAAGCCCCCCTTCCGATTAGGGACATCTCGGCACGCGTCAAGGCGATGCGTGCGGCCCTCTACGAAGCGATCGCTGAGGAAAAGTTGGGCAAGGTGGATGTCAAGGCTGCGGTGAGGATGAGAAAGGAGGCCAAGGCGAGAGAGAGGGCGTCGGCGAGGAGGGCCAATGGGAGAGTTGATCTCGATGACGGGCATCATGCTGATGTGGAGTGAGTGCGAAACGAAACACGGAGACCAGTCCGTGAATTTCCTTGAGTTGTCATGTCATATGCGCGTATGTATCCTTTATTCCTTCTTCCCTGTTTCTTACCTAAGGGATGGTGTATACTGCTTGGAAAAAAATATGAAGCCACGGCGTTTAGGAAGGGGATGTGGCTCATGTACATTTGTGGACATTGGGGCGGGATATAGGAAAGGAATTGGGTGTGATTGGAGTTATCTTTTGCACGTATCATCATCGAATGGATAAGGCTAGGTGGGATGGACATGATCATTATGGACTTTTCTTATGTTAGAACTGTCTTGGACAGAAAAATACCAATACCACACTTCTTGACATGAGATATGGCTTTTTGGTATATACGTGACTTGGCGCGGATACCATGTTGGATGAATAATTTCGGAAGGGAAATAGAGATGCATCAGCGTAGGCGGATATGGAACAGCGACGGGAGCTTTCCATGGGCTGTTATTCTCGGAGTCTCTTTCCCGACGTCGATCGGGACAAGGACGGGGAAGGAAGGTTGGAGAGGCCGAGTGACTTGAGTGACTTGCTTCGAGAAATGCGACCATCTCGATCATGATTGACGCTATCTCTACTCTTCTCGTCTACATCGCATCCATTCCCCTTCCATCTTCTTGCCTCCGGAGAGCCGCTATCCATTTATACACCTCGAATCAAAACCATCCTCCAACATATCAACTACCCACGCCGAAAAAAAAACACCCCAATCGAAACAAAAGCTCCTTTAACCCCCACCTAATTGACAAGAGCAATCTACGAAGAATCGAAAGAATCGGAAGAAAATGCCCTCCTCTTACCTCCCCCTCACAGTCCGATCCCGCCGCCCCTGTCGTCGCCGCTCCCCGCAACCACCACAGCCATCCGATACATCTCTACCGCTTACGTGCCGGATTTACCGAACGCTTCGTCTCCTGGGCTTGCTCGTCACGTTCCAACTATGGCGGAATCGACGGGAAGAGGCGCGCCTGCGACGAGCAGCTCGACGGAAGCGGAGCT
This sequence comes from Scedosporium minutisporum, assembly GCA_034774675.1. Classification (NCBI taxonomy): domain Eukaryota; kingdom Fungi; phylum Ascomycota; class Sordariomycetes; order Microascales; family Microascaceae; genus Scedosporium; species Scedosporium minutisporum. Next base: position 26,571 of record SJVG01000528.1, read on the forward strand.
GTTGCCGACGAGGATGTTGAACAACTCCAAAGAAAACAGAAACAAAAAAAAAGAATAACTCTTTTATGCATGACATTACGAGCATTATCAACTTCTACCTCTCTATCTTCCCTCATACACAACTT
>SJVG01000529.1:0-26675 GCA_034774675.1 Scedosporium minutisporum
ACTCGCTGCTTCTCCCCGAGACTCTGAGGTTCTCTCACCCCGTCGGGCTAGCCTATAACCTTGGGGATTTTGGGTTATCGGCGCAAGTCATAAACTAGTTGGAGCTGGGCAACATTGAACTGGACGGAGTGAAGAATCAATTGATGCCTAGCCTCGCCGCGTGCTGGACGGTGTCACCCGCCTGGAGCTCTCAAAGCTCTAGATGACCTGGGCTTATTTCCCCGAAACTGCTCGCTTGGTAACACCTTCCTAACCAGTGGCTCAATTTGACCGACGAGTCAGACACAGAAGTGAAGAGGAAGGTTCAAGGGAGAGGAAGCACATGTCCTATTCAGCGGAGGAAACTGCTACGGCAAGTACCACTCGCTGCTTCTCCCCGAGACTCTGAGGTTCTCTCACCCCGTCAGGTGACAACAATTGAAGTGGGAAATAGCGAAAGATGTGGAGAGAGGCACGGAACGCATGTGGGTTTTGCTTCAGCAGGCGTCTGCCCTTGCACGAAATACGTGGAGCGTTGACGACACCAAATGGTTCATGTCGAACCACAACATTGTAAGACCCGAGGACCATGCGAGGCTTTGCAAGTACTTCGTAGTCAGACTGCGTCGTCCATGATGTAATAATGCTCAGTAACCCAGTAATTACCATGAACATGAACCGCATCGCGATTTCCTTATCAGCCTAACGTTCTTGAAAGAAGTCGCGCCAGGCCGTTCCTGACACCAACGTTGTTGCCCAACAACACAACAAGCTCAATGTCAGGTACTTCGTACTTGCCGTCAATAATCGCGTTTTGCAAGTACTTCGTAGATCGGACACTCTGCACTAGCCAAGGAGGACACTAGCGTTCTAGTACGGGAGTACCGGGCGGCTGAGAGTCAGTTACAGGCAGTAGGAGTCAGCGTATATTGTAGTGGTAGCGTGCTCTCGCCTGCCGTTGTACAAGTCCTAGGACAGTTGCGAGTGGCAACAGAGACAGCACCGCTAATACTGCACACTATTACAAAGTACAACATTGAAGTATGGATAGAAGCAGGCCCACAGCCAGAGACCGTGGACGTTGCTGCGGACACTGACACAGGACAGGCAGGGAGACGAGACGAGACCACACACATGCGGCGACTTCGATGCTTCGGACTAGCGTAGGCACCCTAGGGCCTCGGGATGAGGTTTGTGGAAATGAGGACCGACCAAATTACTCCGGAGACGGACGGATACCCTAAAACCGCGGCAGGGCAAGTGAAATACGACTGCACGGGATTGATCTTCCCCCTCCTTGCAAAGAAAGACTCGAAGAATGTGACGGCCCGGACCCACTAACACTGGAGCAGTTGGATTGATGATGGATCACTTGATCCAAAGAACCATTGTGCTTGGAGTCAATGGAGTGTAGTCTATTACACTAGTCCCCGTCTGCGCGTCTTTAACTGGTAACTAGTGCCTCCAGGCTGATGAACCTGCGCAGTATCCCATACAGGCAAAACCCACGCTATTTAGTCATTGATTGGCAATTGAGTGGGTTTTGTGGTGAGGAAGCCCTGGTGACAAAACGGCCGCGAATCGATCACTACAGCAGGAGAAGCAATCAATTGATAGCCTCAATGTTTGCCAGCAGTCACTTCAGAAGGCCCAAGAGTCAGAATGGTAGCGAAGCAACACGTCCACTGTCAGGAATCCTTGGACTTGTAATTGCAGTTGATCAATGAATGAGCCATGGGTTTCCTAGGGCTGACGTCCTCATCAATATCACTATCAGTATCGGCATGCAACCCTGGACGAAGGAAAATGCGGTGAGTAATCTCTGAATGCATGCATTGAGATGTATAAAAGCAACAACCCACAGCCCGGAACATTATGCATCAATTGATGCAACTCCTCACGCACACCGCCAGCCAGGTGCCGGGAACGTTGAACGCAATGGATCTGAGCCTCTCCTTGCCTCCATGGCTCCCACTCACTCTCCGTCTTTGTGCAAGTCGGTGGAGCAAGAATAACAACGTGGGCGCGGGGTCCCAAGCCATCAGTCAATCCATTACGGCACCGCTCCATATCAACCGAGATCAATTGATGAAGATGGAAGCTTCATCTACGTATGTACACATAGTATTGTAGTACGAAGTCAGTCATATTCGAAGCTTAGTAGATCTTGAGCTAAACAATTGCACGAAATGCACCACGACATGAGGTCCCTCGCACATAGCTTTCAATTCAACGTATCTCATGCATCAAGTTCTCGCCACCCAATATAGCCCCGCGTCATGAAATTTGAGGAGTGGTAGGTGATCAATTGATGTGAGTGATAGGACTAGTGGCCTCGCCTCAAATGGACCCTCACGATGCGAGACCCACCGCTGTTCTGTGATAATCTTAGCGTGCTTTGAGTTGAGGGGTTCAATGACCAAAAGTCCATATCAAATCGACGATGGAGGAGACGATGGTCCTCCTGATGCGCTTGGCTCGCATATGATCATTGTTGACTGCTCCACCCCGCCGGTGTCTGCTTGGCAGTCAGTCGCCTTGCCAGTCCTCTAAACCCTGTCTCAACTTTCTCCCAGGAACGATGGTGGTCCAGAAGCAGTCATTGCAACTATTAGAAGTCCCGCTAATAGCCATGATTTAGGTAACCGTGCAGTTTCATTTGAATGTGGAGGGATCTTGGGAACCATCCGGCAGCCTTCGACCTGCGCTTGGTCGATCTTGCATGGAAAGCTTACACGCCGGAGTGAAATCTTGGCGATAAAAGGTAGAGACCACCGCAGCTTCCTTCGGGGCGACTAAAAATAAGCATGACCTGGTTGCATTTGCAACTCTCCCAACCTCAGACTGCAAATGCGATCCTCCTGATAATGCAGCGATGCACCATTTTCATCCGAACAGGAAGCTTCGACCAACTCGGTGTTGCCATTTTCCCATGATGTCGGCAGCTTGTCCATCTTGAGGTCGTCTCCCGCAAGGCTAAGATGTCAATGCTGAGACACTTGCGGCCATCCCTTGTCCCGGGAAGCACATGGCTGCCAGCTCCCGGTTGGGCGGATTAACGTCGATCAGTCGTGATGGTGTTGACTTGCCGGCTGCCCCCAAAATTAAGGGATTTGAACGATACGATCCGGCAACTTCAACCTCAAAGTCTCGTTGTTCGAATCCCCGGGAAACTGTTATTCCTCTCCCTTCAATGCTATCATTCCTTTTCACCACTCCCGTTTCGAACCCCTGCGATTCTTGCTTGAATGTAGTGTGTTACGCCGCCAAGAAATCTCGGTGTGGGAATGCTGCTATCCCACATCTCCAGATGCTGTCAATGACAATGACGTTGTATTGTATCAGCAGTCTCGCAGTAACACTCGGCTCAAATGCGCAATACACGGTCAGACCTCGGAGCCTTTCCGCCTCGCCAGGACTACGAAGTACTTCTCTTCATCTCATGGTTCGCTGGTTGGGTTCTCTCAGACCCAGGTTTTGCATACACTGCAAACCCACGTGTGCCCATCATTCATGCGGAGCTCGATCGTTCCCGCACCTAATAGCACCGAGAGAAGAACCTCGAAAAGGAGCAGGCTTCCTTTTTTGTCGATAAAGCCGCTTTTGGTGGACCTTGATGAGTAAATAATAGTAGCATTGGTAAGAAGGAACGGAAAATGCCCGAGAATTGGAAGTAAATGATTAACAAGGAGATGTGTCGTGCCCTTCAACGAGCCAACCTTGGATATTGTCAACTCTCGTTCATAGGCCACTCATAGCACAGGCTTCCGCCTCTTGATCGTATCGCGGCCTCTCACTGTTAAGTATACTAATCCTTGGGGTTTCCGCTCCTTTTATAGGATGAAACCCGTCAGAAACCAGCAACCTTGAAGCTAAACGACTCCTCTAAGATGAAACCATCCGTGCCACTTAGCAACACGCAGTCACATGTTCTATCATGAACGTCGACTTTCGCTTAATCTTGAGCCTGATTCTTCTAGCCATGGACCGTTGGTTTCTTCCACCAACCTGTCGAGACGCGTTTCCGAATCCCAAGGGCGGGGCTCTGTGTAAGTTGGGGGCTAGAGGGAAGGGCCGGATTTTGCCAATTCATACGCGAAGTAATATTACTATGTAGACGATGCTCCCGTTCACATGGGTAGCCGGGAGAATGAATGGGCGGCCGGCCCCGATATTCTTTTCTTCACTTCTTTTATAGAGCAACTAATACGAAGTAAACTTTAACGGTGCTAGGCAGTATCATCCAAATCCAACCCTTTGCTTCGGAGTCATTCCGCCCATGCTGTTTCTCTCTCTCCTCGACACTAACCGAGACAACCTCCTTAACCCCATGTCCTTCCCACTCGAACATAACCCAAGAAACTTTCATTTAGAAACAGGAGCATTTGCTAGGGGTCTCAGGATGTAATGTGACCCGTCATATCACATTTTCGAAAACTACTGGCCCTTTCACTGGCCCAGTCGCCCTGAGTGTCGCCTATCCACTCCATTTCCGGCTGATAAAGTGTTCAGAAACTCGAAACATACAGAATACGTGTTCCCGAACAGTTAGCCTAGGACGTTACGCACAGGTCGTCTTCCTCCCGATAGTAATTCTACCGGTTTTCCGCAGCGGACCGGAAACGGTCCGACGAGGCGGAGGGCACTCTCCCTTCCGCGTGCCACTGGCCGTGAGATTCAATCCAATAGTATAACACTCATATGAAGTCCAGATTCGGTCTCGGTAGAGCAGTGATCCGCGCGAAGGAGTGCAGCTGTTATCATTAGCTTCCTTGGCCTCATTGCGAGTCATCTCGCTCTTTCGTCTTAGATATGATATACCCATGTCGTCTAGATGTTGGCTGTGCAGCAAGGTTGTTGGATGCAGATTTACACCACAGGACGCTACTGTATGCGCGAAGACGCCACGCACTAAAGGCTTTGTCCATGTGAGTTGACTCGCTTCACTCGGCAAAGTAAAACTATAAAACTAAGCCGACGCAAAACCCCCTTGTCTGCAGCAATGAGGGAATACCACACCAACGCCGTACCGCCAATCAATATGGACTCTGCTGTGCCAATCCCCCGCGTGCCCTGTCGGTCCTCTCCTTACTCGACACTTCGGAGAGTTGGCGTGCAGGGACAAGCAAACTTCTTGCTTGCTCGGGCTCCATCTCAGTTTGGGGAGGGGCAGGGGCAGCCGGGGAAAGAGAGTGGGGTGAAGGGAGAGTTCCTGATGCTCATTATTCATTGATGAAAGGAGAGGGTGACTTCCGCGCGGGATGACGTTTTCTCTCCCAACGTTGCAAGATGCCGCCCGCAGCTTCGGGTCGACAGAACCGATTTCGCTGCGGGACCTTTCCTCTTTTCGGTAAATACCTCTGTTTCTCGTTTGCCTTGGGCATTAACCACCTTCAAATCTGGTCCGGAAATCGTCAGGCAATAGCCCGGAAATCGAGAGCAATAGGCGACGAGGTATTAGTGTACACTACTTCTTCACACATCGCTTGTTGTGCGGTGAAAACCCGACTTGGGACTCGAGACCGCTTGGCACGCGAGAGGGTTGCACTGCGAACTAAGTGCAGTGTAAGTGCCATTAGTGCACCCCACTCACAGTGGGCTCGCCCAACAAGCTCCCTTGACCACGGCCTTGGGACTAGTGGGTGAGCTTGAGCTGTTGTTTGACCCCCGTGTCTCCTGCGGTTTCGTTTCTAGGCCAGGGGAAGAGTTGGGCAAAAGTTGGGCAAAACTCGACGACCTGGTGAGGTACGCACGCACTCTGCTACAAGCCAAGGGATACTCCATTGAAGCTATTTTTTTGAGGCGAGACCGCCGCTTCGGACCAGAAGCTGTCTTAAACGGAGCTGCATTGTCTTGTTCCTTCGCGGATAGCTTCCTGGGGTTAAGCCCGGCGGTATGGCGGCCAGGCCGGCGTAGCGGGGTTAATTGCCTGTCGGTCTCACATCATTGCTTTTTCTTGAGCACGGCAGGACCTGTGGATTCACAATTGCAATCGTATGATAGTGGGGAAGAGGTACATGGCTGGCTCAGCTGGAGCAAGGAGGCTCTCGTGGACAATATTCTTGGGTCTTGTTTGTCTGTTTGGCTTGAACGCACTTCCTTAGATACCCCTTGCATGCAAGGATGGTTTGGTTGAGTTACTTCCTTTTGGGAGAACTTGACGATTCTCCTTTGCAAATTAGGTCTATAGTACATTTTGCCCTTGACAGAATACCGCTCTCGTTGCGAGCCGGCTAACTTGGCTAACCCTGACCCCCATTTCTCTTGAGAAGGCACCCCGGCTTTATCGAGTGAGATTACAGCACATCAAACCTTCGCAAAGCTTCGTGCAGATAAGCTGGCACTCCTTTATCGAAGATGCCCTCTGCACCACCTTGCTCTTTCCCTCTTTGTCCTCACTGCTAACCCTCGTCTCTACAGCCGACGAAATGCCTCCTTCTGGCGTGTCTGTGACTTGATCGGGGACCGCGGGCGGGGAGGGTTGACTTTCGCTCGAGAGTTCGGGTTGGAGAGTAGCGGAGTGAATGCCGTAAGCATGAAGACACTCGTTGATGTGCCTGGCCGTCTTAATGAAGCTGGGGACACTTTCATCAGAGACAACGACGTGGACAGAGGCGATGGCCTTGCGCTCATTGAGGCGCCAGACGTGGAGTTCGTGGACCGATTCGATGCCAGGAATCTATCAGACTAGAAGTTAGATTTATTTCCAAAAGGCATTTTGGTTAGACGACACTATACCTTTTCGAGGTCGTGTCGGATATCGTCCGTGTTGACGCCCAAGGGAGCGGTCTGAAGCAGGATGGAGCCGGAGTTTTTGACCAGTGGGAATGCGGACGCGAAGATCATGATGGCGATGAACAGGCTCACCGCGGGGTCAGCATAGAATCGCGCCTCGTCCTTGGACTTCCAGATGACCAGAGCAGCAATCATGACGCCGATGTTGTTGACGGCATCGCCAATGACGTGGAGGACGACGCCGAGCATACCGAGATCGTAGCCGGGCCCCTTGAGGTCAATGGTGGCGTGACGGTGCTCGTTATGGCGTTCGATCGATCGATCATCCTAGAGATCTGGATTAGAAGATACCTCAAGAGCCTATGTGGGAGCATACGGAGTTACTTACGGAATCGTCATGATGATGGCCATGGGATGCGACACCCGTACCTTCCGGTAGCTGCTCATCGTCGTGAGCATGGCTGTGGTCGTGACTATGACTGTGGCCATGACCGTGACTGTGGCTGTGACCGTGGCCGTGATCATGATCTGCAATTCATTGTTACAAAATGATGCCATCGCCGAGGCCAAGTTCCTAACTACCACTTACCATGAAGGAACAGGAGGGAAATAATGTTGAGGAACAGTCCAACGCTGCCCAATATCAAGACGGTCATTGGGTCCTCGACCTCTATCCCCAACACAGTTAGCCTTCTAGTTATCATTTCCGGGGCTAACACGGAACATACTCACCTTCCAGATCAACGAAACGTTCGATAGATTGGAGGAAGATGCTGATACCAAGGGCCAGAAGGAAGACGCCGTTGAAGAAACCACCAAGGAGCTGACCACGCTGCCATCCGAAGGAGAGCGCCTTTGGGGTTGTGCTGCGTTCTGAGATCTACATGGTTGCAATATCTTTGTTAGGAAGATACTCATCTGCAAGACAGGTATAGTATTTGTTAGAGCACTTACCATGATGGCAGCCAAGGCGACGGCAAACCCAATGAGATCGTTCAGCTGGAAGTGCGTTAGTTTTAGAACATCGCAACTCCATTTGGATTGTGCACTCACATAATGAAAAGCATCGGCGATTAGTGCCAGCGAGCCGGTCCTGATGCCAACTGAAGAGAGAGTTTAGTGTTATTCATTCTACTCGAGGGAGGTAGGGAGGTCATAAAGGCGCAGACTTACATATTAGCTCCAAGAGGAAGAAGCAGAACGATATGCCGATGGTAACGCTCAGCCTATGTTTCTTCGTGAGAGTGGGGAAGCGGAAGCCCATTTTGGAAGCGTTCTTCGATGGCTTTCGATAATTGAAGTGAGTAGATTGCAATCAAGCGGAAGTGGACAAAGGATAGAAGCCCTGGAAGACTATCGAGGACACGATAGAGACAGTGGCGGCAACCAGGTCAACTAGGGGTCGATGAAAGGAGTTATATAACCGACACGACTCAAGAGCCGACCGTCCTTTACAGAGATCGGCGATGGTCTGTGGTTGGTAAGCTCGCTGGAATGAAGACGAGGACAAATAGGGCGTCTTGCGGGCCGCTCTCACGCTCGTCCACGTACACCGGGCAGTGTTGAAATGAAAATGGAAATAGAGCGGCAGTAGGGATGCCGTGCACCTTCCTGATCCGCTTCAGGAGGAGGGTGGGTTTGAGCAACTCTCAGGAGAAGGGTAACAACCAACAAGCCTGGGTGTTATGACGAGGCCGGGACGAGAACACTCGTACGGAGTTGTATTGCCAGAGTTTGCTGTCAATGTTGGTATCCGTCCGGTTAGGAAACGTCTGTGAGACTCCGAGAAAGAGCTGGGGAGTTATTCAAAGATCGAAGAGGATAGTCGGTGAGATGTGGTCTGGTCAGACTGGACCAGGGTTGACCGTTCGTGTCAAAGGCAGATGTTCTTTGCTCCAGCGGGGCTTGTTTGTCAATGACCAGAGCGTGGATGCCGGCTTTGACTACTTAAAAGAGTGTTCGATGGCTCAATCTTGAAGGAGAAGCGCGAGCGGCAGGTTTTCCGTGGAACGACAAAAGGAAGGATGGAATTTCAATGAAGCGTCTTTTTTACACACGAATAACGAGAAAAGTTTACAGAGTCGAGATTACAAGATTTACGAGGAGGGGGCCGGCCCCGAAAGTTGTGAAGAAATACTCAAAACAATGCGGGATTCGGAGGCGCACCGAATTATGTGAATCCGCTCAGAATGTGAGGGAAGGTTGATGATCGCCCAGTCCTGCACTCCTGGCGCACAGATGAACGGGCCGCTTCAAATTATTCCGGTGCCGGTGACGCTGTGTAAGTCGGCAGACGGCATTCGCAGTTGCCAATCCCGGCCAAGTTTTGCCCGATCTCGGGATGGGCTTATGCAGGCGAGCGGCCGGGTGTCTCCTTGTGCGGGCTCTTTTGTCGGTTCAAATCTCCGAGCATCTCCTGGAAGATGGGTCTGACAGCTCTGAGGCCCATAATATCGTGATGGGTGGGTGCTATCATCGTCGTGGAGGGGCGGAGTCGAGAAGGCTGGGAACTCCGACCGGATTTTGTGATAACGGGGATTGGAGCTAGGGGAAAGCCTTAGTCATCAGTTCTGTACCTTTCCCGGGTGGGTTGTCTTGGCGAATCCAGATAGGGAAGGCGGTGGGCTGTGGGGAGATATTCTGCCGCAGATCACCTTCGTCCTCACGTCAAGGACGTTCGTGAGCTTGACAATAATGCAGCCTGCATGTCAGTATCTATCCAGTGCTATCCATTAACTTGTCCAAAATCGCCAATGACATAAACACAAATCCAAGATCCATTCAGGGCCGCCATACAATTTGCCAGTGATTCGACTGCCTCGATCTGCCAAACTATCGAAGTCGGGATGGTGTTATTAGTCGCTCAGAACCCGAACACCCCTCGGTAGCGAAGTGCGATCCTCGATTCCGATCTCCATGTCACGCAATGCGCCCCCGACCCCGTCCGGTCGGAAAAGTGGACGCACTCCCCATATCCGACAGTTTAGCAGAGCAAGCGTAGACCGTGGCTCGACCGACGCGCCTCGGTCCCCTGACACGGCTTCGACTCAGTCAACAGCTCGTACCGAGTCCGCCGCCTGTCGCAAGCGAAAGCTCGAACGAAAATGCACCGTTACCGTCAACGATAGTTACTCGCGCGATGAAGTGCTGTTGAACCTAGACCATCATGGCGGCGACATCAAGCCTGGCACACTTGTGTCGATATCCGTGCTAAAACCCGAACCGGATAAGACGTCCAATCCCCAAAGCAAGCAAGTGTCCACGGATCATGGACGGGGCAGCAAGCCGGCGCCTGTTCGAGAGGCGGAATGTGACCCCTCCAAGCACCGATATGTATTTTATGCGAAGGACATATCTAAGGAGCAAAAGACGCGGCATCCTCATATCGAGGTATATGTGGCTAAGCACATTGCCGGCAACTTTGGGATGAAGAGCGGAACCCCCGTCATCTTGGCTCCGGTAAGTCGTCATTTTGTATTATATCTCGCACAATGGGACTGCGTCATGTTAACAGCTGAAAATAGGTTGATGAGAACAACCCAGCAATCGAGGCATCCCACGTGGAGCTAAGTTTTCGCGATCAATATCTCTCGAGAGCTGACATGTGGCGAATGACTGTTGGGGAGCTCACTGAGCGAACCGTTTACAAAGGAGAATCGATCTTGTTCATGGGAAGCATCAAGGCCCAGGTAACAGCAGTCTTCGTTGACGGTCACAAGGTCCATTCCGCTTTCTTTTCGCGCAATACTCGCCCCATCTTCCGGAGCGAGTCGGCTCGATATGTTCTCTTCATCCAGATGTCTCGTGAGATGTGGGATTTCGACTCTGATGGATCCGGCGAGATCACGTTCAACAAGGTCGTCAATGGCTTTCTGCCTGCCGTATTTAAGAAATGGGCCCTTCTCAAAGTTAGACACCTGGTTACCATTGTGCTCTTCGCTCGCGTCGAATATGACACCGGACTCAGTGACGACCTAGTCGTTTCCACTACTGACGGAGACTATTATACTGGCGTCCAGCCGTCCGGGATGAAGCGGCCGTACAAGGACTTTTACCGCGTTGTAGTCAACGAGATGGCTAGTATCGAATGGACCAGCATCCTCAAGCAGCTCAAGAAGGAATTCAACGTTTTCCGTCGCGATATAAGTCTCCATCACCAACGACCCGATAGTGCATTCGTGTCTCACACCAAAGACTCGAGTGGCAAAATCATTCCGCCGAGCCATGTCAAGTCAGAGCCGTGTTTGGCAATGTATGGAAACTTTCTCGAAGCGATTAGCCTTGCCTCATCGCAGTTCGCGAACGATTACATCGACCGAGATCTTGTTAGGACAGGAATCTCTATTGTAGTTATCAGCCCCGGCCCTGGTGTCTTTGAGGTTGACTATGAAGCCTTACGGAGAACTACTGAATCCCTTGTTGGGAACGGCATCGGTATCGACTTGATCTGCGTTCCCAAAATTCCTCTCCATTCGGTTCCACTCTTTAAATACCGCAACCCTCACTATGCGGAACTGGAGAAAGATAGATGGCCTCATAGTCGAGGCAGTACACCAAGACAAGGGGGTACACCTATTGCTGGAAGCTATCAATCATTTGGCGGATCATTCTCTCCTTCGAAAGGCTTAGACTTGCTTCATCGCTCCGACTATTTTACCACGCACCGCCAAGCCGAGGAGTGGTGCTACGCTGTTCCCCAGTGGCTTCACGTGTCTTATTGGACTGGCACATCTGGCGCATCTGGCGATAACTTGTCCTACCAGGGCATCGCGCTATCTGTCCCGGATGCTGGTCGCGAAGAAAAGGACAACGAAGACTTCCCTATTCGATGCAGAATGTACGATTTGCAGATGCGCAGCGTGCTGGAGACGAATGAAATCGAGACAGTACCCTTAATGTCCGACCCCTTTTTCCCTTCCAATGGCGTCACGGAGGGAGGCGGCACACAGCGGCCCCGCCAGACTGGGACGGATGAGGTGGCACACATTCCTCTTCAACGTGCTCCCGACACTTTGTTTGATCATGTCTACGGGTTCATCAAATTTGTCCCGGACCGTATGCTCAAACCTGGCGAAAGGTCGATCTGGAAACAGCTCCAGGAGTTTGATAATTCCCGTGCCAAACTCCCATCATCACGGCGTGCTATCCACCATCACAGGAACAGTCGCGAGTTAGATGACACTGCCCGGCGTCAGCTTGTTGAAGACTCGGGCCTTTTCGGCACGTCCCTGCCCGAGAGAAAACCCGCCGCGTCGAAGTCGAAAGCAGCTAGTCGGAAGTTATCCGTCAATCTGGGCGAGAAATCCAAGGTCACTGCCTCGCTCCTCAGTCCGGCGAAGAGTACGAGCGGTGTTAGCAGCACAACCCCAGTAGTTGCTCCTGCACAACCTCCAACTTCGCCGACGAAGTCACAGAAGCTCATGCGACACATCAGCCTTGGCAACCGTGGGTTTGGAATAGCCGCGCCGAAGGCGTCCGTAGCTGAGGTGCACATTGAAACAGTCAGTGCGTCTAGCAGTTTATCACGACCCGAATTGCACTCGTCAGCGTCCTCTCAGACGACTAGTAATCACCCGTCGCTCAGGGGCAGGCCAGCGTCTCCTCGGTCGATCGGAAAGCGGCCGGCGCCGTTTCCCGCACAGGCCTTCCTGGGGGCTCCCATGGAGTCGACAGTCGGCGCAATGCCGTCGACGCCAAGCATCCCCATTATCAAAAAGACGAGCCATACCGCAGGCCCTCCAGAACCGGCGACTCAACAGAAGCCGGACTGGGCGACGACGTCTCCTCTTGCTCGGAAGAGCCGGAGGAATGAAGACCGTGACGCCAAGTTCTCCAGTGTTCTCAGGGCCGAGGATGCACAAAAAGTCTACAACAGCAAACTCAGAGCTGGTGCACTACCCGACTTCCCACCTACCTTATCTCCTGCATCCGCTATCTTGCCATGGTTGACTGTCCTCAACCCCTCTAATCCGGACACGCACAAAGTCGATGATACAATGCTATACAGTCGATGGCAACATGTCTTCCCTCGAACTTCCAAAATGAAGATGATGAAGTGGAAGGCGTTGTGCTGTCCGGCTGCCGTTCCCTTGACTACGGAGTACTTCCCCACGAAAGCTCAATTCGAAAAGGACTACGAGTGCAAGCCGTACAATATAGCCCAGAATGAGGATGATGATCTGGTTGAGGAACCCAAGAGTCGAGAAGACTTCTTGAGAGAGTTGGTTAGTTTGCGGCTTGCGCAGGGCTTTCAGGTGATTGTCGGTCCAGCCGTCGCTAAGGCATTCGGCCAGAAGCTTCTCAAGGTTGCCGACATATTCACCCGCGATCAGAAGTTGGAAGATGGCGCCAGTGTCTTCATGTCTGTTGGCAATACCATACATCAGCTATCATGCGTGAATGGCTCGGAGGTGGAGGTTAATATATACTCAAGGAAACCGGCGGCTACGGTGGCCCATTCCGCTGCTTCCCCGGCCATGTACAAACCGGCAATTCGGACTATCTTGGACACGGTTTACCGGACCCGGGAGCTAGATCTTGCCACGCCCCGCCCGGAGAGGGACTGGAACTACATCGACTCGTATCTGGCTGGCCACACGGACGAAATGACGGAGAATTTGAGGTTTTGGAGAGCAAGGTTCGTCCTCATCCCCGTCGAGCTTCGAGCGTCACTGCTACCGAGGATCCACGAAGAGGACAGCCCAGAAGAGATTCGCCTCGAGGGCATCAGGCGCCTTGCTCAGTTTTGGCAAAAGCACCGATACGTGGCGCCGTCTGAGAGGCGGTATCAGTCGATGGCTCCGCGCAGGCGTAGGGATCCTAACCCGCTGGATATTGTGTTCAAGACAGAAGATCCATCGGTAGTAATTGCCGCGGAGCTCGAGACTCTTCCTCTAATTGAAGGCCTGGAGGGCGTTCCCCGAAGAGGTCAACTTCTCTCGCAAAGGGAGCGTTTCCGCAGGTCTAGCCTCAACATCGCCGCTCTCGCGGAGGCGATTCAGCAGCCAGTTGAAAGCGGTGGCGTGAGGATGCAAAATCGAAGGTGGCATTTACGTCTCCATAATAATTGTTTCATTGGGTCGGATATGACTACTTGGCTTCTTGACAACTTTGAAGATCTCGAAAGCCGAGAAGAGGCCGAAGCTCTGGGTAAGATGCTCATGGTATCCGATGAAGAGAGCTCTAAAGCGAAGGACAAGGAGAAGGATAGTAAAGAAAGGAAGGAAAAGAGCTCCGGACTATTCGTCCACGTCGAAAAGCGCCACGACTTCCGCGATGGCCAGTACTTTTACCAGATTTCCGAGGAGTATGCCAAAGCCCCGGCGATATCATCTAGCTGGTTCAACACAAAGAGAAGAGATTACACCGCGCCATCTACGCCCGCCATAGAAACACCCATACGAGACTCGCCTAGGATGACGAGGACTACAGCGATGCATGACGAGCCTCAATCTCTACCGGCATCCGCTGCATCGACTCCGCTGATGACGCCTATAGCTGGTGGAAAGCAGAGGGATAAGCCGCGGGTGATGCTGAGCAAAGTCATGAAGTACGACGTCGATCGCTGGAAGCGTTCGTACCGACCGGAAAGGATCAATCTACACTACGACCGACTCCACAATCCCGATGCTTGCTACCACATTCGTATCGAATGGATGAACGTCACGGCCAAGCTCATCGAGGACGCCGTCGAGAGCTGGGCCCGAGAAGCCGCCGCCTTTGGACTCCGCCTCGTCGAGGTGCCCATCAAAGAGGCGTGCACCATCATGAATATCAACCCGTTCAAGAGACCCTACCTCGTCAAGCTCGGGGTGCCTCCGCCAACGCAATGCCCCGACGAGTATCCGGATCCCGCGGCGCATCCGTCCCAGGCGATCACCTGCAAGTTCTACTACCAAAAGGCCATCCTGCGCAAGTTCGACTTTGTGCTGGACTACGAATCTGCGTCTAATTTCCCGAGCAACGTGGACGTGAGGTACTCGTGGGGATACCCGGATTTCAAGTACTGTCAGTACATCCACCGCTCGGGCGTGCTGCTTGCCGAAATCACGAGTGAGGGCGACTTCCTCCTCATGAATAATAGCCTGTGTAACAACCGCGGCATCTACAACCGCGAAAAGGACATGAAGGACGCGCGACACCCCGAAACATCCACCAATACTGCTACAAACAACAACAACGGTAGCGGCAGCGCACCCGAAAGACCGGCCAACAGGATGATGTCCTCCATCGGAAGCTACATCCCCGAACCCATAGCCCCACCCGCCCGTCCCCTCGTCAAAGCAACCGCCTCCTCCCACGTAAACTCGCCACTGATACGCCCCACGCCCGTAGGAGCGGACATGGGCGCCGGCGCCACCGCGAACATTATTACCAAATCCGCCGATCCCGAGGCCATCAAGGACGAGCTCGACAACTTCTGCCGCGACGCCACGCGCCTCGAGGCCTTTTACAAGGAAACTCTCGAAAAGGGTCCGCAGACGGCCCAGACGCCTCGCATCATCGCCCCCATCACCGCCAATCCTACTTCAGCTACCAGTCATAACGCTCCTGCTGTGTTTGGCCCCGGGGGCTGGTTGGAGGTCGTGCCTGAGGCGAATATTCCTACGTTGGGGTTGCCGCCGGGCGTGTTGAGGGAGGTGAGTCCGAGTAGGATTGGGGCGGGACCGCCGCCGGTTGGGTTGGGGGTTGCGGCGTTGAGGAGGAGAAGTGTGCAGGATGGGATTGGGCTTGGGGGACGGACTGGGTGAGGGGAGGTGGAAGTGTATGAAGTGTATGAAGTATGGGATTTGATGTGAGAGAGTGTTTTTATAATGTACTTAGTGATGATTGTTGGCGGATCTTGTACTGTAATTCTTTAATGATCGATACACTCGTAATGTTTGAGACAACGGAGACATGAGATTTCCCAATTAATATCGTCATCGACATGTGGTGGGAAGAGTATTCCTGGACGACAAAAAAAGAGCACCAGAAGAGGAACACAGAATTGCTGGTAAAAGCCATAGTCGCGGTCTATTTAAACCTCGAGGTCTTCATGGTATTCATCTAAAAATACAATAATAATATAGCAAGCAGATCAAGCGCGACGAACCTCAATCACTCCCCTCCTTCCAGGTTCCTAGTTTTTAAAAGCAGAAAGAAATCACCCTCTTCTTCTCTGAAGGGAAGAGCTCAAAAAACACCCATATCTCCCACCGTGGAAAAACCATGAAGCAAATGCCACCAATGTGCCCTTTGAAACCATCCCCAAAACGCCAGACATATAGAACAGGAACTGAAATGCCGAACCTGAAGAACGAAAATCTAGCTTTCACCCCGAGCAGTGAAACAGAAAAGACAGAGAAGGAAAGAAAAAGAAAAGGTACGGTCCAGCAAAATTGGAAATCATAATGAGCAATCGCAATCATATAAGCCCATGAATGAGACCAAAATGTCTCATTCTGTCCTAGATCCGCACCAGGCACCATATCACCCAAGTAAAGGACGACCCGATATAAAAGAAGACAGTTCCCCCGACCCAAAGTCTAAAACCAGCTTGGGTCCGCATCGCCAGCCGCATCAGTATCCATGCTCTGCTTCCGCGGCCGACCTCTAGGCCGAGGCCGTGATGTCGAGCGTGCGCGCTTCTTCCTCCCACCAGGCGTTCCAGTGCCTTTACGCTTACGACCCCTTTCAGGGGGCGCACCGCCTTCATCTTCTTCTTCACTGGGCGTCCCAGCCATATCCCCGTCCATATCGTCATCTTCGTCAGCAACCTTGAACTCGTGGTCGACATTAAGGAGGTTGACGAAAGCGCGGCATTTTTCTATCATTTTCTCCTGTGAATCGAGCCCGGTCATGTGAGAGGCGACCTCTTCCCAGAATTTATCGCCGGTGATACCTTGGACCTTGACCGGAGATTTGGCCATGTCTTTCGCCGCGGCTTTGGCCTTGGGATCGCGCCGCTGCGTGCCTAGACCATATAGACGCCGCAGGTATGTCCGGGCCTCCCACAAAGAAAGCAATATTATGGCTCCAGAAGTGAGCTGACGGAATTTCCTCTGGTCGATGTTGAGCTTGGGAAGGGCTGGCTGCTGCGGCGCACAATCGATTTGACCATCCACCCGGGGCTGTTGATCGGCTCGTGGAGGTGGCGGCTGGTCCACATCCATGCGGACATTGAAGACTTCAGTCTCTATAATGTGCGCGATCGATGTCCCTGTACCCGTAACGGTTTTCTCCATTGCCGTCACAGTCGTCAGCACTTCGCCGATGGTCATGTACTCAAAGAATGCCAGGTTTTCAATGATGAACCTGCTGAAGGCCACGTGGTACGGCGGATTCTGCCGCACATCCAACTTCGTCGCGTCAAAGTCAATCTGCTGACATAGCTTTTCTAGGAACTTCTGCCGGTTCCTTGACTTGCTAATCTTCAGAATTTCCGTCAAGAGGTGAAGCTTCGACTGGAAGGGATTAGTCGTCGCCCCGCGCATGTCCTTCACGATATCCCGCTGGTAGGCAAATGCAGACTGGACGGCCTTGGCGTACTCCCTTTCAAGAACAGTTTCGTGCTTCTCGTGTAGAGATTTGTACTCTTGGTAGGCGAGCTCGGATATCTTGGGGTTAGACGATGTTTGCAGAGTAATGAGCGTAACACCGGTTTCCTTTGGATGAACGAGACCTTGTCGGTTGATGCTGCCAAGAACCTCGACAGCGAGGAAAGCATGGTCATCTTGGGTCGCGAGGGAGATGCGCGTGAGTTCCTTAAGGAAACGCTGAGTCGTGGCGCTCGCGACATCGTCATAGTTTGTACCGCCCATAACTGTGAGTTCGCGTTTCTTTTCACCTTCCGAATTACCAGCCGCAGCAGCAGCTGTTGCAGCTTCGGACCGCCTCTCCTCGTTGAGAAGGAATTCCTTGAACGAAGAAAGAATCATATCCTCCAACGCAGGAATCTTTTCGTCGAACACCTGCTGGAATGTCGTGTAGACGTTGGGCGATACGTACGTCCGCGGCCAAGCTTGGCAAATTAGGCCCACCGCGTCAAGGGCAGCTTTCCGAGTATCCTCTGGACGATCTGGAGTTGCGAAAGGAAGTAGGCAATCCACCATCAAGCTGGGCACGCTCTTCCCTTTCCATTTGGGAAACCTCTCCTTGAAGACGTCGGCCTGGCTGTCTAGATCGCAGTGCTTCCCAATCATTCCGACAATTATCGAGTAACGCTGGAATACTTTAATATTCTGCGCGCTAAGCGGTACCTGCCGAAGTTTTTGGATACCCACGAGACTAGAAAGTGAGAGACGCGCCAGGGGGGTGATAGTATTGAGGACACCACAAACAATCCACACACACGCTACAACATCATCCAGGAGGACTTTGCTGATCTTGGCTATGCTTGCAAGAAGCTGCGTTCGCACTTCCATGAAAAATTGTGTGTGGACGGCGGGAAGTTGAGGAAGGACACGCCGATAGATAACAACAGCCGCACGGAATACGTGGAGGTCCTCCATGGTAGTGAAATTAGAGAGGTGAGGCTTCAAGAGCTTGATCTGCTCAAAGGTGAATAACTTGGGCTCCGCCTTGGCGAAGGTCATGAGGACTTGGAGGGCGTCCCGACCCGAAGGAACAGCAGGGTCATCCGAGTCGAGCGAGTTGATAAGCTCGAACATCGTAGCTACGAGTTTCGTGCATACCGCAAATGGTCCCTCAGCTGGCTTGGTCGGTGGGCCGAGTACAGACTGGAGAACCTTGTCAAGAACGGCCGACGCGTGTCCCGCCTTACTCACTTGAATCATGAGGCTCACATGGTCGGTTAGGGAGGCCTGGAAGGCTGGTGTGTCCTCGGAGTGATAGTAAAACGGCGCAAACCAAATCTCCTCGATCATTTGGCGAGCAAGGTCCCTAACACTCTCATCCGGATCTTGCACTCGTAGCAGCAAGCCGCTCGCGATTGCCACCCGGATAGCTCTGTTCTTGTTTCGTAAATAAATATCTCGCGCAAGCTTCATGGCCCTCTTCCGAACCCCGATGCCGGCGTCCATAAACCGGTCGACAACCCGATCGGTTAGCTGCTCCTCGAGGTGTGGTCGCATCGACATGCACTTGCCGATCAGACCCAAGGCCGAGTCTCGGACCTGGGGTGAAGAATCGCTTGCACATTGGAGAATAAGATAGATGACGACGGAGTCGCCGTCGAGAATCGCAGGGTCGGTTTCCAGCACTTGGTTCACGCTCTTTAAACTCTTGCTTCGGACGGTTGCCTGATCGCTAGCCATCGCGCCGAGAACAATGTTCAAGATGGCGTTAAACGATTCGCAAAGTTGTGATCGGAGAAGAACAACGGCATATGCGAGCCGCAAATGAGTCGGCGATACCGTCTTGAAGGTGTATTCCTTTGACATCCACTGTCGATCGTCAAGCATCATCCGAAGTCGGTAAGCAAGCCGTCCAAATTCCCTGTCTCGCTCCTCGTCATCGCCTTCCAGCGAATTGTACCCAGTGCAGATTTTATTTGCCCAATCGCAAGTCACCAAAGATATGGCGCTCTGGAGATGGGGATCATTGGCGCATTTTTCTTCCAGATGCTCGAGAGCTACGCGGTAAGGGCCGGACCATGAAACCGCATGTTCAACTCGAGCCCGCTGTTCTAAGGCAGTCATAGCCAGCTCCGAGAGGAAGCGTCCAAGATCATCCGAATCGCCGCCATCCAGCGTACTCGCAGCCTTGCGGACAGTCGATCGCAACCTGGAGATTGCGGCGCCCATAGTGCCTAAAACATCCAGAGCCATGTTCTTCGCCGGGGCTGCCGTCTTTTCGCCCTCCGAGAGCTGGACCATTCGAACCATCATGAACCGAAGTAATAACTCCGCTCCAGGCCAGTCCGGCGAATCAAGACATGTGGTGAAGTCCTCAACGAAGAGGTCAAGCAAGTTCCGGTACGGTGTGTCGCCCGACTTGGTCGATTTGAGGGCCCGATTAACGATGAAGCCAACCACATAGCCAGCATTCCTCTTCGAGGTTTCAACCAACGGCGTCACCGCATTCTGGAGTTCCTTGACTGCGGTATCGAATTGCTCACAACCGTCCTCTTCGCTCTTGACAGTGTACATTATTCGGCCGCCCGATGTCGACTTCTTTGGTGTGTCACTGTCCTCTCCGTCCTCGTCCATATCCTGGAGCGCACTCCGCCTTCGCTCCTTGGACTCGTCTACTTTACCAGCACTGGACTGAACTAGCCTCATAATCAGGGCCGAAACAGGCTGGATGCTGCCTCCGTCAGCAAGCTTGAAGTGCCGCGCGCTCTGCTTCCCGACGGGGAGCTTTTCAAGAGACGTCAAGATTTCGTCAAAAATGCCTTGTCGCTGGCCCGGGTTCATTAGGAAGATCTGGCAGAGCACGTCCATAGCCACAAGCCGAAGCCCATCGAACCTCTGTACACCAATAACCGAGTCCTTTTCGTAGTGAGCATTTTCGACAAAGATCAGACGAGTCGCCAAAAACTCCAATGTATTGATGACCGACTCAGAGAGCTCGATATTGGTGACCAAAGTAGCCAGCAAAGCAAAGAGCCGTTGGCTATTGGTGAAGATGGGTGCAATTGCCTTTTTATGAGGCAACAGCAACTTGAATAGAACCCCAGGTGGACCAGAGTTCCGAAGCTCAACCATGGGAACGACGATACCATCCATAATACGCTTAAAGAGATCAATGCATTGCTGAATTGTCTCTTCCGAGTAAAGCCGCTTATCTTCCCTTCCGCCAGACATGATCCGGAGGGCCGTCCGCGCCGCCTTCAGCGCAGTCTCGATATCAGGAATGCGTTGTACCCAGGACGCAATTTCTGGTTCACCCCACGTATCGTCAATCTTGAGCTCTAGTGCGTCCACATCTTTGATGCTACCCTCACTGAGCTTTTGATACCGCACCAAGTCCTCGATAAGCACCTGGTCGTATACACCAAGGCCAATCACTTTCTGGATAGCGGCCTGGGCTTTTTGATGTATGTATGCGGTAAGAGTAGGCTCATTAGATTCGTTGAGAACGACCAAATGACTGACACCCACGTCACCAGAAATTGCTGAGCCAACGGCACCGAAAACTTCGCGTGTGATCTTCATCAGGTCCTGTAACGCAGCGTCCGCGCGCTGCCTCTGGTCAAGGCTCGCACCAATAAGACCCTCGCCGTCTAACCCATCGCCCCGCTTTCGCTTCTTGGTAGACAGATGGGTCGGGGCATCTGGAGAGTCAGGAACCTCAATATATTCATCTTGGTTGAAGATAGGGGCGCCGAGCTCTACCGTAATGCTGGGTTTCTCAACCTTGGCCGGAATGGGGCTTCGGCTTGGGGCCATAGGTGTCGGTGTAGGTGGGGGTTTAATAGGCGTGATGGGAGGAGGGGGAGGGAGAATCTGCAGGTCCGAGGGGTTGACAGTCGAGGTGTCGGGGACGTGAGAAATTGTCGATTCTGGCTGCGTTTGCGGTTGAGGGGTTGCCTGCAGTTTAGCAGGGTCAATGGAAGTCGGTTGCTCCAGCTGGGAAGGAGCGCCCAGGCCGTCAATTTCAATGTAATCATTGATGTTGATTGGCTTCTTTAGAGGTATAGCAACTTCTATTTTGGCTCGATTTTGGTTGAAGGATTGAGCATTCGCAGCTTTGTTCGGCGTGATAGTGGGTGTCGCAGTCGGGGCCTCCACCTTGACCTTGGGCTTGGAGGAGCTTGCCTTCCTGCTTGACGACTGTGGCCGACCATTCATGACTGAAGGACTGGTGTCTTGCCTGGCATATGTGAAGTGGTTCGATACACGGTCGAAGATGGCTCTGGCTAGTGGAGATAAACCTTCAGCTGCATTGCGCTCCGCGCCGATGACACCAGGCACTCGTGGGATCGGCTTGAACTTGCTGTTTCAAGAATTAGAAACTAATGGCGGAGCCATCATCGTAACTTCCCTATCAACTTACTAATCGGTTCTTTCTTTGGGTTTTATCTCGTGCAGCAGCACATCGGCGACCTGCTTGATGTGTTTCTTGTTTGACGCTTGCGCATCTCCGCTTCGATTCACATTGTCGAATTCATCGCGTGTGAAGAGGTCGGTTAGCCCGGCACCGAGCGAGCCAGAGCCGATTATAGGGTCGGGTATGAGATCTACAGAAGTGAGTACGCGATGAACCAACAATGTCTTACGCACGCGACAGGTGAGAGGACAAACCTGGTGTGAAGGGTAGGATAGAGGTCTGCGGAGAATATGGGAGAGCTTCTTGAAGCGTAAATGGTCGCGTCAGGTGGTTCCTCGAATCATGGCCCCCTGGACCACCAGAGAGGCCATTTTTCTGCCCCGAATAGGCGTTCGCCATCTTCAAGTGACCTGCTCACGCCTTCGAGCGATCTGGAAGAACTCGGGAGGATCGTTCGTCGAGTCGAGGTGCTTAGCACATTGGAGGGTATTTCGGGTCGCACGTCGAGGTCATGGTAGGTCGAATGAGAGACTCTGGTCAGGTGAAGTATTTAGCTTGTTTTAGATAGGAATACCGACGCTGGAGGAAGAAGCAGATGCGTCGTATCGATGGAAGTTCGAAGGGATGGAGTGGATCGGGAGCCCTGTCGTCGGCCAGGATGGTCGTGGTAGGCATAAGTGGGACTGTTGCAACCAACGCCTTGCGACAGTTTATCGGTTTAACCGCAATTACTCCGTTATCGGGTCCGTCCTCATGGGATCTTTTTTTTTGCGTCCCCAGATTATGCAGCAAGAAACGATTTAGACTATTTTCAGACAGGCAGAAAATACTGCGTCTTCGTGGAAGACTGCAAACATTGCTTTCTAGTTTACGGCGGCTACTTTTTTTTTCTCGCAATTTCCAGTTAACCACACCAATATGTCGGCAATCGGAGGTATTGTATTTTGCGTGGGTTGCGGTAATCTGCTTCCCGAATCCCTGGGTAGCAAGAAGAACATCTTGAAATGTGAATGCTGCGGATTGGAGACCAAGGGTAAATCTACATTCTTTCCACCCCGACCAAACACTTGGAGAGCACTCTAACATGCCATGGGCGACAGATATTGCACAGATAAAGACCGAATCTTCCACCACGCCGAACGATTTCCCTTCACAACTTCGACAGAAGCTGCACACCTCGATTCAGGCCGTTGAGAGGCATAAGGTTGATACCATGGCGAAGACGGAGGAGAAGTGCCCCAAGTGTGGCGCCCGTGAGGTCCGATACACAACCCTCCAGCTCCGAAGTGCCGACGAGGGAAGCACGGTTCTCTTCTTCTGCGACTGTGGACACAAGTATGTGCTTGCGTTTTTTGGCAAAGATGGAATAACTTTTGTTGAGGCTAACAAAAACCCGCAGATGGAACCAAGACAACTAATCTACCAGTTGCTGATTCGAATATATCGCTCCGTAACACAAAACACTCAATCACCAACACTTACACTTACACCCCTCATGCCGAAGCCGGCGTCGTCTCTGGTATCAAGGCATACTCTACCGTATTGCTCCTCTCATATTCCGCCATATCCAGCGCAACGATGACGCTCTCACGCACAACCCTCTCCGGATCGTCAAGGAATTTCTTCAGAGTATCCTCAACACCCTCCTCATCGCCGAGACTTCCAAGGGCTTCGGCAGCTTCATGTCGAACCATACTTGCTTCGTTGAGATCGCTCAATGCGTCTGTGAGCGCAGGGATAGATGCGGGGTGAGATAGTTGACCGAATACAAATGCGATCTCGTGTCTGAAGAGCGCGGAAGTATCCTTGAAACCCTCGGCGAGGGCCTGGACGGCGGGCACAGCAGTGGGCAGGGAGGGAGGGGATGCTAGGTCCCTTAGAGCGAACATGGCGCGATACCGGAGGAACAGAGGCTTGGACGTATCCATGAGGGTCTTCCCAAGTTGTTCGACAGACTCTTCGGTTTCGGGTAGCGGCGGGGCAGGGTCGACAGAAGCAAAGTCGCTGCAAGCGTATTTTTCTGGGTCAGCCTTCTGTCCTGTAAGAGGGCAAGGGAGAAAATAGAGGAGCAATAAAGAAGAGTAAAACTGGGAATAGATTTTGTAGATGTGCAAAACCTCCATGTACTAACCTCTGCTTCAACTTCTCGGCCTTGCGCTCCGCCGAGTTCTCCCACTCAATCCTGTCAATGGCGATCTCGCAAGTCTCCTTTA
The DNA here is from genome assembly GCA_034774675.1 of Scedosporium minutisporum. Classification (NCBI taxonomy): domain Eukaryota; kingdom Fungi; phylum Ascomycota; class Sordariomycetes; order Microascales; family Microascaceae; genus Scedosporium; species Scedosporium minutisporum. The sequence continues at coordinate 23,862 of SJVG01000529.1, forward strand.
CGGCGACGGATTCCCCCTCGCGATCCCTGAACCGCCTCAGGAGGTCAAGGCTCTCTTGGTCTCCCAGGGCGCCAAGCGCCTCAGCCGCCTCATGACGAACCATAGGATCCTCCTGGAGGTCCTCGAGGGTTTCGCGGAGGCTCGTCGCCGCGGCCAGATTGCCCGTCTGTCCGAGACAATACGCCAACTCATGTTTGAGAAGCGCGGAGGGTGAGGAGAGAGCGGCGGCGATAGCATCGATGGCCTCGAGGGCCTTGGGTCCTTCGGAATGCTTTGCGAGATGCTTGAGGGAGAAGAGGGCTCGAAATCGGACGGGTAGGTGGGTGTCCTCGGAGCAGAGGGACTCGCGCAGGCTCGCGATCGTGATATCGGAGGAAGGCGACATGGCTTTTCGTGTTTTTTTCAGGGCGCTTGAGAGTTCAACTGGATTCGATTGTGCGTTAGTTCGTTGCGGTTTTGGGAGCTCAGGACCCTGGCCGGTGTGGTACCTTGAGGACTCAATGCTCAGTGCATGGTGGGGAAGGAATTTTTTATGGTGGGGTAATTCTTATCAATCTTATCAGGCGATTTTAGTTTTTGCTGGTGAAAGCGCCAGGGACTAAGATGAGGGACAATTCGGCTTCAAAATTCCAACCAAATTCCCCAGCAAAGCTGTTGGAGATGTTCAACCATAAAGCGAATGAAAGTCGTGGAATCATTGTCTTCCCGAGAGTTGCGAACTGCCAACGCGATATTGTATCCCATCCCATCCTTTCGTGACCGATGTCGGCATGTTGGCGGGGCTTCCATGTACTCGATTCCCATCCTCAGAAGCTTAGCCCGCACTTCATCGCCTCACCGTGGGACCGTAATAGTAGGGAGATTAATATGCATGCGCAGGTAAGACATGGAAAGGGTCTTGGTTTACGTTTGGAGACGGCGCCGTATCAGAAAATAGCTTCGCATATCCACGATGAGAAATCAACAGAAGGCGCGATTGTTTGGTGTCGATGGACATTATTAATCAACAGTCATCTTGGTCTCCTTCAATTGTTGGATTTTCCCCCCTCAACGTTGACCTTCGCCACCTGAACCGAAACATTCAAGATTCTCTAAACAGCAAAACTACACCAGAAAATCAGTGGACATGGCGCCCGCACTAGACATATCTCCTGCGGAAGAGATACAGGACGTACTCTCCAACCCTCTCAAGCAAAAGCCACAACTCGTCGCGCCAGAGCCCGAACACTGTCCGGGTCCAGAATCCGAGCGAGCGGGCACGGCTGATTCCTGCGCGGGGTGTCCGAACCAGAAGATATGCGCATCGGCGCCCAAGGGTCCCGATCCCGAGATTCCGCTCATAGCGGCGCGGCTCGAGGGCGTGAAGCACAAGATTCTCGTCCTGAGCGGAAAAGGCGGGGTCGGAAAGAGCACATTCACCAGCCTGCTGGGACATGCGTTCGCGACGAACCCGGACACGACGGTGGGAATTATGGACACAGATATCTGCGGACCGAGCATACCAAAGATGATGGGCGTCGAGAATGAGACGATACATGTCAGCGCCACGGGGTGGTCGCCCGTATGGGTGATGGACAATCTAGGGGTGATGAGCATCCAATTCATGCTACCGAACAAAGATGACGCCATCATCTGGCGAGGACCGAAGAAGAACGGTTTAATCAAGCAGTTTTTGAAAGACGTGGAGTGGGGCGAGATGGACTTCCTTCTCGTAGATACGCCTCCGGGTACAAGCGACGAACATCTCAGCGTCAACACTTTCCTCAACGAGAGCGGCATCGATGGTGCCGTCCTAGTCACAACCCCGCAGGAAACTTCGCTACTCGACGTACGCAAGGAAATTGACTTTTGCCGCAAGGCCGGCATCCGGATACTTGGACTGGCGGAAAATATGAGTGGCTACGTCTGCCGCTCTTGCAAGCATGTGAACCGCATCTTCAGGGCGACGACGGGAGGGGCGAGGAAGCTGGCGGAGGAACAGGGAATCCCGTATCTCGGGGCCGTCCCTCTAGACCCTCGGATCGGTATTGCCTGCGACTATGGAGAGAGCTATTTCGACTCTTTCCCTGATAGCCCGGCATGTACGGCATTCATGGAGGTGGTGAAGGGTGTTGCGGAGCAACTTGGACTCAAGATTGACGAGGTGCTACCGAAGGATTGAATCTCTCTCCATCTTCTCACAATTTCGTTTTTTTTCTTCTTCCCCCCATCCTCGATTCATCGAACTTGGACACCCCATATTCCCAAGGTCATAGAACATGCATAGATAAGCGCGGCGCAAGGATATTATTCACATAACATGCTAAATTGGGCTTCATCGCATACCAAAAGAGTCGGATGTTCATGCCTTCGACACTCCCGTGTTCCCGCTCTCCTTCAGCCCAAATTCTTAGCCCCTACTCAACGGACAACTTTGTCGGTATTTCCTCCAAGTCATCGGTGCTCTCGATATCGATCACACGGCCAGCTTCGCTCGTATTGCGCATCAGCTCCTTGGCTCCGGCGTACAGCATTCTCAGCTCGGCATTACACGTAATGGGCAGATAGTACAGCAGGACGTAGGGAACCGAGAGGCGACCAGAAGGCTAGTAAAAAACAAAAGACAAACAGGGGTCAGCACTCTATATCCTTGGTCATCGTTCCATTACCGCAAGACGGCAAGCTGCGTCTCTCCTTCAAGGGGGTTTTTGTATTCCGTCGTAGCAGGCAAAGGAAGTCCGGAGCTAAGTGAGGGATGGAACGATGTTGGGTATCGGAGGGCAATGTACGCAAGTAGGCAGTGTAATGGTGAACGAGTTCATGAGACGAAAGGAG